>JAXQKE010000039.1:76504-151081 GCA_037042355.1 Candida sp. Y128-05E | reverse complement strand
ATTCCAAAAATTTGACGTTGTCGTTCCTTGGTTTCTTTGTATTTATGACTATCGCTTCCACTTTCTGAGAAGTTCACCTCTTTGGGATCATCATTCTCTAACAATTTTATTCTTGTTGCAAGCTCCTCTAATGAAGTATCCGCTGCTTCGAATGCCAATTGTTTCAATTCAGTATCACCTTGATCGCCTTGTGGGGCATGATCTGACTTCCTAGCTCTTTTCCTTTTATTTGAACCAATTGAAGACCCAATATCTCCTTCTTGACTTTGCGACAAATTAGATGGTAACGGTGTAGACATAGGTGCGACAGCTGGTATGGATGAATATGAACGCATATGCGACCCAATCACTTGAGGTTGGGTTGGAGTAGTGGGCTGGAAGGATTGATTGTATTGAGATGTGTTCCCTCTTAAATAATATTGCTGAGGTTTTTGTTGTTGCTGTTGCTGGTTGGTGAAATCATATTGAAATGGTTGTTGTTGCTGTTGCTGCTGTTGTTGCTGCTGCTGCGGGTATTGTTGCGGCATAGGCTGATATGGTACACCAGTTTGACTGGCAATGCGTTTGTATGGGTATTGCTGATTTGCATGTAATGCAGGACCGAATCCAAAATTTTGTTCAGTTTTGACCATAATTGGTTGTGGATTTGGATGAGGGAGAATATGCGGTGATTGTTGCAACAGGGGATGAAGTTGCTGTGAATGCTGTTGTGTATGCTGTTGGTGTATCAGCTGTTTCAACCCTGTATCATGTGTATTTGCAGATGTTACCGAATTATCAATTGTATTCAATGACTGATTTGGAGATGGTAATAAATACGAATCATCTAAGTTTTGATGACTCTGTTGTTGATCCATACGAGAAATGAATACTCTTTATATATGGAATTGTATAACTGTGATTGTGATAATTATTTTTATTATTATAATTATTATTTTTATTATTGTTAACCCTTATACTTATCGTAATTATAAAAATTAATAAATGAAATTTTTGGAGATCGAAATGTTAAAGTTGATGAGTGGACAGACAAATCATACAAACTGACTGAATAAGTACTCTTTGGATGTGATCAGTATATCCCAATTAAGTATTTTTCTTGCAATCTCAAATAAGTATTTGTTTGATCTAATTTAAGATTTCAGATCAAATCGCTTGCTGAAAAAAAAATTCAAGTAGATCAAAACTTCGAAAATGAAACAAAAGGAAATCAAGACAATAGAATTGTATATGTGTTGACCTGGTTACCTAAAAAATCAAGTGTGCCCCTACCTGACAATGTAGCGAGAAATGTATGTTTTAAATGAACAGTAAAATGAAGGAAGAGTCAATTACACTAAAACGAAATAGTTATCTTCTATGACAATTAGTAATTGTTTTGAAATGACTTGATTTATTTTGTGTAATAATCTAGATTTACCAAATTTTTATACAATGGATTTTTTATATTCAAAATTTGATTGATACTAGATTCCATTCAAGATGGAAATTTTATCCGCAGGCCTCAAAATCGATGAAATCAGACAAATTTTTTATTGTGCCATGCATGAAAGCGAGATAAAGAAGTTTATTAGGGCTGACAGTATACAGGAAGGCTCGATTGTTCAGCAAGTAATATATCAATCGAGCATTGAGCAGGTAATAAAGGGACCTAGAATGTATCATGTATGATCCTATGACATGTATTCACCACATGATAGTGAACAATCGGGATTGTTTACTAAGATCATCACCAAAAAATAAATGCACCATCAGCCCAGGCATCGTGATGATATTTACTTGGGTCTTAAATAGCGTGCGCTAGCAATTGTGCGTATGAATATTTGGTCAATCTCGCAGATTGTCTTCTCATGATTATACCAAGTCTAACACACGAATGTGAACCGGGTAATACGTCAGGGAGTGGTGATCACAATCCTTGGCGAGATTGGCGATATTTTATTTTCTCTGTCGGTTATACAGATGTATGATAAAGTGATGTATCTTTTGTTTCTAATCAATTGTATTACTAACTATGAGATTCTCCACAGAACTGCATGTCCTGCTTGTATAGTGAAAGGGAAGATGATGTTACATAAATGCTGTATCTATAACATCCTCCTCCCTCTCACTAACATCAACAGAAGAGAGATCATTAAATCATCAATTGAAATCCATTGGCCAAGACTGTTCTCTATAGTATGTAGATGTCCCAATAATCAACCATTGGTAAAACCCACCACATTATAAATTTATATGCCAATTTTGATCAATTTTCTTCTTATTTCATAGTATAGAGACGAGCATATATTATGTATGATTGATTGATGTAAACCATACCCTTTCTATATTAATATCTCTCATATTAATCGTTTCTTTCCTAGTGTGGTAATTTGAGTTGTTTTGATTTTGTTTGTTGCAAAATCGCTAAAATAAAAATTAACTTATCTGCAGGATATTTTAAATCAGAAGATGAGATGAAAAATTAACGAGATGGCCTTATAGTAGTAGTAGACTTTTAACATAAAAAAGCATTTAACATAACATGGCTGTCTTAAATTCCAACCCAGAGATTCTTTTACGTAAGAGAAAAAACGTTGATAGAAAAAGATTAGAAAAACAAGAACAAGCCAGAGATAAATTACAAAAACAAAAGAATTTAAAGAAGAAACAAGCACAAAACAAATTCATCCGAGCTGAAACTTTGATAAGTAACCATAAATCCAATGAATTAGAAGCTAAGAGAATTAAAAATATTAATAAAAAACATCAAGCTCAAAAAGCTCAAGGGATTTCCCATCAATTTCATATTGATGATGATGAAACTAAACTTTTATTTATTATCAGAATATCATTACACACTAAAGGGATTAAATTACCAAACAAAGCTAATAAAATATTGACTATTTTGAAATTAAACCAAGTGAATACTGGGGTTTTCTTAAAAGTTAATGCTTCAACTTTGGAATTGTTGAATTACGTTGCTCCTTACGTTATCATTGGTCAACCTTCTTTAAACTCCATTAGAAAATTGTTTCAAAAGAGAGCTTGTATCCATACCGTAGATGAAGAAACCCAAGAATTGAAAATTACCAAATTGGATAACAATCAATTGGTTGAAGATAAATTCGGTGATTCTTTAGGATTAATCTGTATTGAAGATATCATCCATGATTTCACTTCATTATCTGATAACATAACCACCATCAATGCCTGGTTGTTACCTTTCAAATTAAACCCTCCTGTTAACGGATGGGGTCCTCAAGCTAAATTGGCTAAATTGTTACACAAATCGGAAAATGTCACCACCATCTCATTATCTAGAGATTACAAATTACAAGAAGTCGAAGATATTGATTCAATCATTGACCAACAAAATTAAAAAAAAAAAAGAACCAGAAAAAGAGAAAAGGTATTACTTTTTTGATATTGTTGTAAAATCATTCTTGCATTGTATATTTAGGTATTTAATAGACGTAATCTACGTATTTTAAAGTAAAATGTAGCAAATATTTTTTTTATCACCAAACAGTCCAAGTTTTGTAACGCGTACAAAATATTTTGATATTGGTAGTGGTTTTCACTAGGGAAGCAAAATGGTGTATTCTATATATCAAGAGTTAAGACCAGATGCTGAGTATACATATAAGCTATTACAATTACCACCAGAGATGCTAGAGACGATAAAATCGAAGCAGGGTGAGATAATCTTGAAATCGACCAAAGGTGAAGATGGAGACCATTTGGTAGTATGTAGTGAGGATAAGACGTGGAAATTACGACAAATGAACCATTCGAATCATGTGGAATTGCTAGATAATATCAATATCAGTCAGAGATTACCAGAGGAGAACGATGTGCTCCTAGGATTTGCTACTACCTCGTATGAATATGAATTGACTGCGTTTGAAGGGTTAATTAATAAGGCAGACATACCGATATATAATGGTCAAGCCAACATTGAGTCTATAACCATTGATGAGTTATTAAACAATTCACCTATATCTCCACAAGAGTTTTTGCTTAATTGGTACAAGCTCGGAGGAAGTGAATTGAATGGCCAGGCGATTATTCTCCTGGATGAATGGATAACCAGTATACTACACTTGATATTAACGATACTAATGTCACAAAGCTTTGATTACCACAAGCAAGAAGGAGATATTGACTCTTTGGCACAATATGTCCTAGCTGAGAATAACCAGTATACTCCATCAATGGTGGTGACAATACTACATCAATTTGCCACAGTTAGTGAAAATAAATTTACATTGAACAACCTGGCAATCTCGAGCTGGTTCGGCAAACAGACACTAGCTCATTCGCCATTAAAGTTATGGCAAGAACCTCAATTCCTAATCGCTTGGAAATCGAATTTACCCGAGTTTTATAACGTGTCTTTGGATTTGGTCAATCTACAGGGGAACTACTGCAGACCCATTGAAGATAGAATCAAGTACATTGACGCCAATCTCCTCTCGAAGGACCCACAAACGAGATTCCTCCAATTATTTCAATATGCGAAAAACTGGGATTACCAAGAGTTTGTGCCATTCATACTGTCATTAGTTCCTCCTGGAAAGAAGGTCGACTCTATAATCATGAAGTATGCCAGAAAGAAGAAAGTCACCAAAACCAAGTATATAGTCGTATCTAAGTAATTATCTACCCAGTTGATGTAAAATAACAAGTGAGCATATTATATATAATCATACAACTTATAATAAATACAAATTATATAATAAGTGATGGTAGTTAATGTAAGTATATATCTATAAATACATCTCATATAAAGAATATAATATGTAATAATACTTTATATAAGCCTATATTTATATAGTGCTAAGATCGACTCGGAGTTGACTTCTGGCGCACACTGAAAATTATTCAACGGTTAACCACATTTCACTAGATATGGAACAACTGACGTTTATAGTATCTTTGATAGTATGTGTGGACCTATAATATGTCTGGTGGCATTACTAACGATTAGAGTGGTGGTTGTGCTGGTACAGCAACAGATTTAGCTTTTTTCCCTATTGATACCGTGAAAACTAGATTGCAAGCAAAAGGGGGATTCTTTGTTAATGGAGGATGGAAAGGTATATATAAAGGACTTGGTTCATGTGTGGTAGCGTCTGCTCCCTCGGCAGCATTATTCTTTGTCACTTACGACTCGATGAAGATGTACACTAAAGATTATATGGCGCCTGCGCCATCTCATATGTTATCTGCGTCATGCGGTGAAATAGCTGCTTGTTTGGTACGAGTACCGGCTGAAATTATCAAGCAGCGTACCCAGGCTGGAATTGTTGGTGTAGGAGGTAAATCAACTTCATACGCTAACTTTAAGTATTTGATACAAAACAAATCAGGTGAAGGTGTTGTTAGAGGATTATATAGAGGTTGGAATACAACCATAATGCGTGAAATCCCATTCACCATGATACAGTTCCCATTGTACGAATGGTTGAAGCTGGAATGGTCTAGAACCACCCAAACTGAATTATCTTTATTAAAAGGTGCTATCTGTGGATCGATTGCTGGTGGGATTGCCGCAGCTGTAACCACTCCTTTGGATGTCATAAAAACAAGAATAATGTTACATAAACTGAAAATTGGTGTAGTAGAATTGGTAAAGACCATTTTACATGAAGAAGGACCAAAAACATTCTTAAATGGTATTGGACCCAGAACTATGTGGATTAGTGCTGGTGGTGCTATTTTTTTGGGTTGTTATGAATTGGTCAGTACTAACCTACGTAGTGTGAATGAGAAATCTAAGTATCTCTAATAGAATCATATAGCATGGAGTATAATAGATGTAATAGATATAGTTTATAAATATCCTGTATATAATAATGCTAGGAAAAAGATTTCAATCGATCGAACTGGGGATTAATAATACAGTCATCTAACGAAAGATTAACCAGATCTATCTTATATTTGATTGATCATTACAGTTTATTTGTTTTAATTAGTCGGTGTTAGTAATGTTGAGACAGCAACTTAGATCGATGCATTCAGCATTAGGCAAACGTGCGTTAGCGCCAGTTTTGAATGGAAGTGTTGGGATGGCTAAACGTGCCATTTCACAGTCAGCTAAAGCTGCATTGGCCACTACTTCACAAGTTATACCACCAGAAGGTTCACTGATCAGTTTAGAAACTGTCACTGGAGATGATTCTAAATTTGGTACCAGACCTATTTACTTAGATGTCCAAGCGACTACCCCAACAGACCCTAGGGTTTTGGACAAAATGTTACAGTTCTACACTGGATTGTATGGTAATCCTCACTCTTCCACCCATGCTTATGGTTGGGAAACTGATAAAGAGGTCGAAAAGGCCAGAAAATATGTTGCCGATGTCATCAAAGCTGACCCTAAAGAGATCATTTTCACCAGTGGTGCTACCGAATCTAACAACATGGTCATCAAAGGGATTTCTCGTTTCTACAAAAAGACCAAGAAACATATCATCACCACCCAAACCGAACACAAGTGTGTTTTGGACTCGTGTAGACATATGCAGGATGAAGGATTCGAAGTCACTTACTTACCAGTCAATGAAGAAGGTTTGATTTCCATGGATGATTTGAAAGCTGCCATCAGAAAAGATACTATTTTAGTGTCAGTCATGGCCGTCAATAACGAAATCGGGGTCATTCAACCAATCAAGGAAATCGGGAAACTCTGTAGGGAAAATAAAATCTTTTTCCATACCGATGCTGCCCAAGCATATGGTAAAATCGATATTGATGTCAATGAAATGAATATTGACTTGTTATCTATCTCGTCGCATAAAATTTACGGGCCAAAAGGTATGGGTGCCTGTTATGTTAGAAGAAGACCAAGAGTGAGATTGGATCCTATAATCACCGGTGGTGGTCAAGAAAGAGGGTTAAGATCGGGTACTTTGGCACCACCCTTGGTTGCAGGTTTCGGTGAAGCCGCAAGATTAATGATTGAAGAAAAAGACGTATGTATATCAACTTGAGTTGACTATGAAGAAATTATAACCAGATTTTTGTATCGAAAATCATCGACAAGTGATTTTACAAGAAGGTGACGATATTTTATTTTATGCAAGGATCTGAGTTATCTCTAATTTTTTTTTTTTACTTTTACTAACATTATCTAGTACGATAAAGAATACATTACCAGACTTTCTAACAAATTGAAAGACGGTTTGTTGGCCATTCCATCCACTCAATTGAATGGTTCGCATAATGCAGACTCGCAATATCCTGGTTGTGTCAACATTTCTTTCGCTTATATTGAAGGTGAATCATTATTAATGGCATTAAAAGATATCGCGTTATCTTCTGGTTCTGCTTGTACTTCAGCATCGTTGGAACCTTCTTACGTTTTACATGCATTAGGTGCTGACGACGCTTTAGCACATTCCTCCATTAGATTCGGAATTGGTAGATATACCACTGAAGCGGAAATTGATTATGTTATCCAAGCTATCACAGAAAGAGTAGAATTCTTAAGAAAAATGTCGCCATTATGGGAAATGGTTCAAGATGGTATTGATTTGAATACCATTGAATGGAGTGGTCATTAGAAACGTATATAAAATATCTTATGTGTATGTATAATTGTATTTAGCTAGTATATGATGAGTCATGAGAGGTATGATCATTATATCGAAATTATTAAAATAAATATTGAAATAAAATCCGGTAAAAAAATTCAGGCCCGGAATCGGCTATTTTCAATTTTCAACGTATACTCCATATATATAGTGAAAAATTTCAACTAACATAGTTAATTAGGTTTATATTTATATTTGAAACAAAATGTCTGTTACTAAAACCATTACTGTGCTTCCAGGTGACCATGTCGGTACTGAAGTCTGCGCTGAAGCTATCAAAGTCTTGAAAGCAATTGAATCAAGTACTCCACATCAAAAAATCAATTTTGAATTCAAACAACATTTGATCGGAGGTGCTGCTATAGATGCCACTGGTGTCCCACTCCCTGAAGATTCTTTGGCTGCTGCCAAAGCTTCCGACGCCGTATTATTAGGTGCCGTTGGTGGTCCAAAATGGGGTACTGGAAAAGTTAGACCAGAACAAGGTTTATTACAAATTAGAAAAGAATTGAACTTGTATGCCAACTTAAGACCATGTAACTTTGTTTCTGAAACTTTATTGGAATTATCTCCATTAAAATCAAATATCGTCAAAGGTACTAATTTCACCGTTGTGAGAGAATTAGTCGGGGGAATCTATTTTGGTGAAAGACAAGAACAAGAAGAATCTGCCGATGGACAATCCGCTTGGGATACTGAAAAATATTCTGTTTCAGAAGTCACTAGAATTACTAGGATGGCTGCCTTTATGGCCTTACAACACAACCCTCCTTTACCTATATGGTCATTAGATAAAGCCAATGTCTTGGCCTCTTCGAGATTATGGAGAAAAACCGTTGACAAAGTCATGGCTGAAGAATTCCCCCAATTGAAAATTGAACATCAATTGATTGATTCAGCTGCTATGATCTTGGTACAATCTCCAACCAAACTTAATGGTATTGTTATCACATCAAACATGTTTGGTGATATTATTTCCGATGAAGCCTCGGTCATTCCAGGGTCATTGGGTCTTTTACCTTCTGCATCATTGGCCTCTTTACCAGACACCAACAAAGCTTTTGGTTTGTATGAACCCTGTCACGGTTCTGCTCCTGATTTACCTGGTAACAAAGTAAACCCAGTTGCTACTATCTTGTCAGTGGCTATGATGTTAAGATTATCTTTGGATTGTCTTAAAGAGGCTGAAGCTTTAGAAAAAGCCGTTGGTCAAGTAATTGACCAAGGTGTAAGAACTGCCGATTTACATGGTTCAAGCTCTACCCAGGAAGTTGGTGATGCCGTTGCCAAAGCAGTTGCTGAGATTTTACAAGCTTCAAAATAGATTTTTGAAACATTTACATAGGATTTAAATTATACAGTTATATTAATTACATCTGTAAAATTATTCACTCTAATGTTGACCGTGCCCCGATGAAATCCTTAACTTTTGGACTATCATACTTGCTAAGCCAGCATGCTCAGACTTTCCACTTACACTTCTCTGGGGTTCCTCCAACTTTTCTGATATTTTTCGGTTAGATGATTGGACTGGTGCATCAACTTCTATTATTGTTGCTTCACTGGATCCAAGTTCCAGTCCTTCATCAGAGATCTCATCAACAACATTACCATAATGTTCTTTCACGTCATATTCATCAGGAGAATAAAACTCGTTTTCCGTGCTTGCAAATGATGCAACACTTTCGTTAATTTTTTGCAATCTTTGAAATGTTCTTCCAGATGAAAGAAAGTCGGATCTAGATTCAGATTCCCCTAATTTGTCTAAGGTAAACGTCTCTTCTATTTCCATCTCTAAATTTCTGGCGTACATTGAAGGTGTCAATGATTGGACTGATAAATCACGCTTGCCTCCAGCAAATTGAACGCTTGAGCCATTGGAAGCATATGATGTCACCCTCGACTGTTCTTTTGGTGTAAATTCAAAATCATCGTCTTCGAAATGACTGACGAAATCATCAACCAAGTTAGTAGCATCATTAGAAAAATCTTCCAATTCCAATGTTCCCTCGGATTCAATTTGACTAACTAGTTTATCTGCATCCAGCATGAATACGGACGAGTTATCTCGAGATATTGCTACCCAATTTTTGGCGCCATCAATATAGAACTGCTTTATTTGTTTTGGATTATACTCCACACCTTTATTCATAATTGATGGAGTTTCTAAAATGTTAACCTCCGAAATGGAAGGGGTATATGTTTTTCCAGAAACCAACGACCTCCTGTCTCCATTTCTCGACTCATCTTCATTTTCTTTATTAGTTGTTATTATATCACTCCTGGAAGTCACCGGATCTAAAAGCATGCTACCTTTGTTCAGCGGGTTCGTATGGGTCGCAACATTGTCATACTTCCTAAGAACCGAACTATTGGTGACAATATCTGAATTCGTTGTTTCACTCAAGTTGTGGATAGTTGAGACATCTTGGTCAGCCAGTTTCTTAGATGCACGAGTGTTGTGATTGTTGTCTACAGATGAAGACTGAAGAATGAGATTGTCACATTTTGGAGTAGCCACCTTATGGCTCTCGAGATTTTTATTCTCAAGTTCGGGCAAAGGCAGCAACAAATGAGAAACTTTCAATTCTTCACCTTTGGGAATATATGTGTTACTAATATTCCTTTTCGCTTCAGACTGTTTTGTAGTTGAAACCTTTTGCTTTTTGAATGGTTTCATCAAGTAATGGAAGAACGACTTCCTTTTCTTGGTTGGTTTTGGATCAATGACCTTCTCTTGGTTCTGTTTTCTAGATGTTTCTTTAATTATTGGTTTCGGGTTTATATTATTGACACCAGTAACCTTTGTTGCAACCGAATCCTCTGAAGACTCCGAAATAACTTTGTCATTTTGAAAGTCTCTAGTAAAATTTTTCACAACATAATCTAGGTCTTTATTGCTTCCGCTTACCATCGACAACGTCAAATCGCGGTCATATTTCATGTACAATTGTATGTTCTTCGATAAAATCTCCTTAATCAAAGGTTGAAATTGCTCGTGGCTGATAGTTTCATCAACCTGATAATCCCCGGCTTTACCTATGGCCGATATATGAATACTATCGTGTCCAATATATTTGGCGTTGATAAGTAATTGCAACGCTGGATTGGTATTCATATATTCCCGTAGATCATCAATCTGAATGTTCAAGAATAACGCAAATGGGGAGATACAGTTCTCTTGTTCATAAACCGCCATTTCATGAGCTGTAGAATACATCCGGAAATTTGCCTTCGTACTCTTGAATAAATGGAATGGTTGTGATTTGTTCAAAATCTTTGCTTTATTAATAAGCTCCACTATCTGTTGATTGCTGATCTGATTCTCGCCTGATTTCTTTAAAACTTGATAACTTTTACTAAAGATTGGTTCCATGGAATTCTTTAAGCTAAAACCCTTTGATGATGTGCTCACGAACTTAATAAATTCGCCTTGTGTGTCTGTATTAACAACACTATTATAGCAACTGATTAAAACATCTGATATGCTACACCAACAACTGACTTTCATTGAAGGAAACTCTGCAAAATTTGATATTGGTTTTTGGTTAACCAAACTATGCATTAATAAATCTGCAACCGATATTTGTTTTTCAGTATCATTGGTATTATAAGTATCATCCATAATAGATAAAAATAGTAGATGATCGGAAAATATTACCAATACCTCAATAGGGCTAATATTTTGAGCAGGCTTCACATTTCGAAATTCAAAAATCCCAATAACTCTTCTAGTTAGCCAACCATACTGCAATTCTGCTGGCCAATTAGATGCCAATTCTGTTAAAATCTTCCCTGTAGGAGTGAAAACTCTACTTTTCACATCAATCTCGTTAGCTTCTTCATCAGTACCAAAAGCATCTATAGTGGAGATGATTTTTCTGTAGTCCTTTTCAATTGAAATTTTTTCATGTAAATTAATGGTTTCATCTTGATTGATAGCAGTAAACATTCTAATGATTATAAGCTTCAATTTTGGTAATTCTGCAATAGACCCACAAACAATAGAGTCAATTTCTCTGGTTGAATAATCACCCTTATTGATTTTTGGATTTTCAAATATTGGGATTTGCTGTTTCTGGTAGAATTTTTTCAATTTCAAACTGAAATGTTTTAAATTAGCTTCGTGTCTAATAAAAGGTTTATAGAAATAAGGTAAAATCATGACCAAAACAGTGAAGATTTCCTGATACCCAAATTCCTGGGCTTTGGTCAATGCATCATGTAATATGCAATTAATCCTTGTAATTTCATCGATTGTGGGAGGGAAAATCTTATTTAGTTTGGCAATGCCTTTAACATCAGTTGACTCCAAGACATTAATTCGCAACGGGATAATAAAGTTTTGTAAAAGATTAACCAAACCCATTGAGTAGTTAGTTTGTACAAGGATTAATTCATCAATAATTTGATTAATTTCCCGATTCGAATTTTTGGTTGTTACCGCTGATGGTGGAACGTAATTGATTTGCATTATTTCGGGGGAATATTCCAACAATGGGTCAAATATATGTTCGGTCCTTTCGCCGAGCAAGGTGATTAACTCGTGATTTTGTTGGGCTGTTCTTGTCATCTTATCCGAGTTATCATAAACCACGTCTAGCTGTAGAGAATTGATGGTATGATTTTGCACTAGGCCCAATTGCATGATTAATGAACCTAATTCCTGTGGATTGGCCAATTTGATTAGGGTCATGGAATTTGCGAGGTTACCAGCATTGGTCTCATCCCAAGAAGAATGAACGGGGAAAATACCTGGATTATTGGCGATTTTGTTATAATTCTTCAAATTGGTAATCGCCAACGACTTTCTCATTTTGGATTGTTTATATTCAGGTAATAAGTTCTCACAAGCGGGCCAGAATCTTGATCTTGGTGATAATATCAAATTATCATAGCAGGTGAAACCAAATTTTGTGATTGATCGGGTACAGATTTTACCCGAGTTCATATTTTTGAATACCATAATGAGGATATTGCCAAATTTTGCTTCATCGTAACCAATGAAATAGGATGCATATTCAAACACTGACATCCAATCGGCCATAATGATATGGAAATACGAATAGTCATTGTCTGTGGTATTAAATTGGCCATTCAAAGGGTATAAGTCGATGGGTATACTATCAGAAGTATTTGGTATTATTGAATTTCGTTTTATATAATAATCGGTGGTAACCTCTTCTTTATCTTTCCTATTAATTTCCTGGAAATATTCTTTATCGTGCTCTCCTGAGGCATACCGACGATATACACTCATAATTTATAAAAAACGACGATTATGTCTCGATTATAGGTTATATCGAGATATAAAAACACGAACCGGTTCAAGTCAAGTCACTGTTCGATGCAAACTTATGTACTTGGGAAATGTAAACAGTATTCATGAAAATGTAAACAAACCTACATCGTCAATTGCCTATTTGGGATGGGCAATTTCACGTGATTCTGTCATTGATTTATGACACAATGGGGACTTCCAATCTATTACAAACACTAGATTAGGATAACAACTAGTAAGCATAAGTATATATATTGAACATTAATCTAAAACTCATAGTGAATCGACAAAAAATTCACAAAAACACAAACTTCCACCCCATAATTTTTTGTCATTAAAAGGTAACTAGTTTAGGATCACGGGGTAGACCATCTTCACCTACATTATTCTTGTTTAGTTCAGAGCGGGTGTAGCGAAGTCTAGCTTCGTCAAATGAAATATGTTCTTCATTCATGATTTTTCTAATATCTTCTTTTGCTGCAGCTAGAGAACGTGGATCATTGTTGGAGATGTTGGACGTGATACTAAAGGTATCACTGTTCAACCCAGACTCCAAGTCATCCATGAAACTGTTGCCATTGACTGGATTGTAGCCTTCCACTCTTCTATTTGCTCTCCACCTATCGTGCGCCTCCGCAATACGCTTTCGCATAATGAATAAAACCACTAACCCCATCACAATAATGAACAACAACACATGGTGGGTCTGTACGTCCCCCAAGTCTAAGTAGCCACTGGTTCTAGCCATATCAATTGATTGTATGTATACCACTTAGTTGAAATATAATGTACTACAGTAAAATCGATACTCCTCTTTATCCAGGCGATGTTCTTGTGCGGAGATTACATAACCCAATGATAAAACATGTCTATTATACATACTTAACTTTTATATAGTGATAGTTACAGTTATACACTTTTATATAGTGTTTATTCAATGGTGGCATTGTCGATTTCAACATCTGCATCTGCATTGGCATTAGCATCTACATTAGCATCAACAACATTTTCGGTTGCGACATCAACATCAGCGTCCACAGGGACATCAGCATCAACATTAGCATCGACATCAACATCGACATTAACGTCAACATCCACATCAACATCGGCATCAGCATTGCCATTAGGTCTACTGGCAAATGTAATCGATAATGGTCTACCCCCATAAACGTAGTTGTCTAAATTCTCAATGGCACTGTCGGCAGTTTCTGCCAATTCGAATTGAACCACAGCATTACCAGATGCTTTTCCAACATCATTAAATTGAACTTCGGCCTTCAATACACGACCAACAGTTTCAAACAATTCATACAAATCTTCATTATTTGTGACAAATGGTAAGTTAGCGACATAGATTTGGTCGGATCTGGCACCATTACCAGCAACACCCTGGGTGAATTCAGAATTCTGTTTTTGTGGCCCATTGGTCTCGGCCTTCGCTGGCTTGTATTCATCACGTCCTTCGCGAGATGGTTGACTACTAGTTCTCCCCGGACGGGTATCTAATTTTCTCCCCTCAATTTCGTAACCTTGAAACATTTCTATAGCTTTGGAAGCTGCTTCGGGAGTTGAAAACACTACCGTACCGAAACCTCGAGATTTACCCCAGTTGTCTAATCTAACATCAGCACGGGTGACTTCACCGGCATCACGCATGATATCTTTCAAAGATTGCCAGTTGATGGAAAATGGTAAATTACCCACAAACACTTCAGTGCCTGGTTTTGGTGCTGAAGCGGGTTCACGTCTAGGGCGGTACTCATCTGTAGCAGGATACTCGCTTCTATAGTCGTTTCTTTTTTCACTTCTATAGCTATCTCTTTCACTTCCTCTTTCTCTGTAACTATCTCTTTCACGTCTGGGGGGCTCCTTCCTTTCTGGAGGGGGGTAATCTTGTCTAACAAAGATTTGTCTCCCACGGAAGTCTTGGTGATCATACTTTTCAATAGCTTGTCTGACATCATCTTTAGATGAAAATTCAACCGTGGCCATGCCTCGAGACTTACCTCTGTTTGTGACAATATCGGCCCTGATAATGTTAAATTCACCCTGAAAGATATCTTCCACATCTTTGGAAGAACAATCAAAAGGGACATTACCTATGAAAATACTATTATCAAAATTTCTTTCAGTCTTGGCTTTATAAGCTTCATCAGACAATCCAGAGGAAAAGTCTCTTCTCGAAGAGAAATCTCTATCATTGCCTCTATCTCTACCACCTCTACCTCTGCCTCCTCTACCTCTACTCTCATATCTACCCCTACCTTCATAACCTCTACTTTCACCATAACCACCTCTAGATTCACCATAACCACCCCTTCCTCTATAGCTGTCTCTTCCTCTGTAACCCCCACGGGATCCAGAAGATTCATTTCTATCGTAAGAACTACGAGAGTAACCATAATCTCTTCTAGAATAAGAGTCACGACCACCCCTCGAAGAAGCAGAGTCTCTGCTTCTTCTTTCAGCGGGCGAACGAGACCTTTCTCTCACCGGAGAACGAGAATGATCCTAAACATTAGCATAAATTCAAAAAAATAAAGAAAAAGAATTAACAAAACGACACCATTGAATAAAAATGAATTACCATCACCGCAAGCGACAAGCGTACCAATAAAGTGAAAATTTACTTAAATTTTCACATTTAATCGACATATTCCAATATTTCATTTCAATTTATTCGAAACAGCACCCAAATTTTGTTAATGGACTCTGTAATCAAATGCAACATACTCTTGAGTAATCATCTATATCCATTTCATCCATATTGACCACCAACTACTACTGAACTTATATGAAATGTGTTTTTGTTGAAGGTTCCTAATTCCATTGCTGAATGAAAAAAGGTCGTGTGAGGGAAGATTTAATTAATAGTAGTATTAATACTATTATTACTAATACCAGATGACAGTGCTACATGTCTACCTCTACTACTAATCTCCTACTAATTACTACTACTCCAAAACTTTTTTTTTCTTAATGTCTATTTATATATAGTCTTATATACTAACGTTCTGGTAGAGGTAACACCAACCGTCTTTCTATATCTGTTTCTTTATTCACCTCTTCTTCTCCATCAAATATCAACCTTACATACCCTTCTTTCTTATGTCCTACTACTATAGCTGTATAGAAAGTAGTGGTTTCAGGATACCTTGCTAATACCTTGGTATTATAAGGGTAGTTTGATAATTCCTTCATTTCTGATATAGGTGGAATTAACAACACTTCTTTATAGTTAGCTTTAAACGTTTGACCCGGATTGTTATTTTCATCGGGTTCAGGGTCTCTGATTTCAAATTTAGTACCTTCATGTGTTACTTTCATTACTTCACACTGTATCCATTCTTCCGAATGGCGATTCTTCAATCTATAAGCTACTTCTGATCCTGTAACAATAGGATCGGATGGATTATACTTGGACGTATAGTATGATCTCCCTACTTTCTTATTAACTTTCTTAACTCCGTTGGTTTTGCCTGTCTTGCCTCCTACTTTTTTAGCATATGGCGTGCTTGCTTTTGTAGTATCCTTCTGTAAAATATCTATTATCAACTGTAGATTCTGCTGAGATGTTTGTATAAGTCTCTTTGCTGTTCCTAGATTATTCTGGTGATCAGTCATTTCATCTTTGATTCTCAATAACTCCTCTTTATCTAGATTCTGCAACTTCTGTTGCGTATACCCTTGGTAATTATCATCTATACTAAGTGAAGCATTCACATTACATATATCTTGTAGATTAGTAATCACTATATCCCAGTTCCCTTCAACTTCCAGCATGTTAATAGTTAACAGTTTATATGCTAACCAAAAACAGATGCTTGTTTTTCCCGGTACAAAACGAGCAGATCAAAAAGATTAGGAAGTAACTAACAAAACAACAAAAACAAATGGTGAAAACATGTTTCTAGACAATGTCTTTATGATTTTGTTTTCTTTGTTTGAACTATGTTCTTATACTGACCAACTTCAGTATAATAAACTGAAAAAATCAGTTTATGGCTTGTCTTATGATTTTTATACCCTAAGTACATTGGGATATATGGTGAGAATTATTTATTCACTGGGTTACATGTTTAATGATACAGTTAAAGAACAGTATAGTCTTAGATTTCCTATACATCCTGTTATTCCGGTGAATTTTGGTGCTTTTTTGATTGATTTTGCAACCACTTTCATCAGTATTTGCATCTTGGTACAAATGTACTTTAGACATTACCAAACAAAAAATAGTGATCAAGGATTTTCCACCTTTTGTGGTGTTGTTTGTGCTATTATATTCATGTTGTTCCTATATTTAATCAAATCGGTTTGCTATGGACAAAAAAGACTACTACTCTTGGACATTTTCGATTACTTGTGGCTAATTGACCATACATCATCCCCGGTAAAACTCATTCCCCAGATATTTATCAACTTTTTATCCCAAAATACCGTGGGCCAGAGTTCAGGTTTCCTAATGTTTCAATGGTTGGCTTTCGCTAGTTTATTCATTGGGCGCTTGTTTCCTTATAATTGGTACGAAGTGCCCACTAATTGCCCCGCCTGGTTGTACCTACTAGTACACGGTATTTGTTTACTTCTACTATCTACACAAGTACATATATTTTACACCCACAAACCAAAGGGGAAAGTATAGATTTTTATATAATATATTTCATGATTGTTTTTTGCGACTATTTACAGACTATTTATTTATAACTTACCCCCTAATATTTTCACGGCCAACTTTACTCCTAATGATATTTTTCTATTTTCATCAATCTCATATTTGGTAATAGTTTGTTTTTCTGGCGTTTTCTCGTCTGACGTTTGCTCCACTGGTTTGGGTTCAAATTCGGATAATTCCATCTTGGTGACGTGGCCCATGATATTATCGATTTCGGCCTTCATAGCCAGTTTCAATTCGGGGTCTTTGGTGATGACAATCGCATTGGTTTCCAAATCGAGAGAATACGCCCGTTTGGTATAGTTTGAAGATCCAATTACGGTAATACTTGGTACTTCTTCGTCGGGTACCGTCATCCACAAACCCTTGGCGTGGTATGACCACCCATTCGCAGTATTAACAATCCCATTCTTCCATTCAAACAAAGTAATCAATTTATCTTTATTCCGTTGATGCACTTGTTGTAAAAAATTTTTGGCAAATAAAAGATACGCTTCGGGTAAATAGTAACTCACACCTGGTGATTTGTAGAATGAATTGGCTTGCGGAGCAGCGGTAATCACCGACCCTGTTGCTTTGGAATTCAATAAACGTTCTTGGATCTGGGGTAACATGTTGAAATAACCAGCCGTGAACCACCATTTGATCTTGGGTGAATCAAGGTAGGATAATAACCGCAAAACAGCCGGTTTTTCTGTCGATGTGTCATTGCCAGGATTGAGTAATGGCGTTAATTGAGAAACGGGGTATACTATGGTATCGAAATCTCCATGATCATGATACTGGTCAAAACTCGATAATTGATGCTGCTTTAACAATGGTTCTAACAAGAAGGAGGAATCACTAATAAAACGTTGCAAATTCATGTGAGGTTCACATGATTTGTTCGATGTAGGCCAATCCAATCGGAAACCTTGTTGTAAGCTTGATGGGACAATTTGATACGATAATAATGACACGGCATTCTGAATTTTGAAATAATAATCGGTGATTGATCTATTTTTGAAAATGTAGTAACGATCCTGTCTGTTGGTGAAATAATCTTGCGATAAATTAGCCCCACTTAAAATTACTTCATCATCAAAACCGTATAATTTCATATGCTGTAAACCATAACCTTCATTAAGTCTCTTGGGGGTGACCTGTTTCGTTATTCCTGACAAATGTGGAGTATGGTACATTCTCAAATCAACTCGATGTTTACCAAATTTTTCGACTAATGCAACTAATTTTGAAGCACTACAAGTATTTGGCGCTTCACGAGTTCCTCTTAATGCATCCGTTAATATGCTAACCTTCAAATCCTCTGTATTATTTAATGCTGTTTCAATACACTCCAACAACCCATTTTGTGCTTTACCAATATACAATGAACTCAAGAATATTCTTGATTTAGCTTGAGATATTTTTGTTTTCAAAGTAGCGTAAAAATCTTCGGGATTGGTCAAGATTTGAATATCACCTTTATTCATCACAAACCTAGGCGCTATAGCATCTAGCTGTTGGAAAATGGTTTGTAAACGAGGATGGAATTTTGATGCTTGGTCATCTCGTATAGGATGGTTTTCAGTGGAATAAGTTCTATATTCTGCTGGCGCTTTGGGAAAGATATACGAAAGTATCGACAGTATCATTAATCTGGAGTTCCGCTGCTGTAACCTTACCCTATTTCTAATGCTGGCAGATAGTATCAACATCCAATTTGATTAACTTGAAAAAAAAAATCACAAAAAAAAAGTCCGCCAAACACCGACGTCACTGGAGTAGTTTTGTAGATAACGAAGTGAAAATTAATAGGAAACGATTGAAACGATTGAAACTTCTTAGGTTGGTGAAGTTAGGTTCGCCACAGTAAAGTTACTAACAAAAACTGTTCAATTTGATAAATGAGACAAAAATCAGATCAATATTACCCATGCGAATCTGAATTTTACATTGATGATTTTGGTAACGTCATTTTCCACCAATGATATAATACAATTAATATGTGATTAATCAATGAAATTCATTATTCTATGTACAAATGCTTGTTATTTATCTACTTACAATACAATTTTGTTTATTCTATCGGACTTTTCCTCCGGCAGCTTTAACAATCAAAATATCACCATCTTCGACAATATACTTTTTACCTTGTCTGAATTGTTTTCCGGCTGATTTCAACGTAGCTTCATTGAATTCTGTATGTGCTTGTAGATCCTTCCATTTATATACTATTGAAGAGATGAACGTTTTCTGAAGATCGGTATGGATGACACCAGCGGCTTCGGGTGCGGTACTGATGTTTCGTATTGTCCATTGTCTGGCTTCTTTGGGACCACACGTATAAAATGAGATCAAATTCAACACATGTCTCATGTTATTTACAATTTCTGGAATTGCCGAACCACGGCCATGGCCAATTTCCTTGATAAATTGCTGTAACCCCTCTGGATCTTCATTGGCCAATTCGTTCAATTTGGTTTCGTAGGCAGCGGAAAATAACACTAATCTGTCATTAGGACAATTGTCGTTAATCCAAGCCTTGACATCTGGTAAAAATTCATTTTGACTCAATCCATAATCCAGTTCGTTAACATTGAGTAAGAAAACTGTTGGTTTTGCAGTCAAGAAATTGTAACTATTGATAATATCTATTTGGTCTTGATCCCATGTTCCAGTAGATATTTTGTTCCCCTCGTATAACATATTTTGGATCTGCTCCAAAGTATCGTGTTCCAATTGTAATAATTGTTTATTTGTACCAGGAACCGGTCTTTTCAACAACTTTTCAACCTTGGTAAAACCCAATTCAATGAATTCCAAGTCTTTCAATATCAATTCATCATTGACAATAACCAAGTCTCGTATAGGATCGACTTTATTATCTTCAATATGAACAATCTCATCATCTCTGAACCCCCGGACTACTTGAAATATCCCGTCTACTTGTCTTATATCCGCCAAGAATTTGTTACCCAAACCTTCCCCACTTGAAGCATTTCTAGTTAATCCGGCTATATCGTATAACGTATGCGTTGAAGGTATCGATTTTTCCGATTTGAAAATCTGCTGATAATGATCTAATATTTCCAGCTGTACCACAATCAATGATTTTTCCGGCTCAATTGTCGCAAACGGATAGTTCGCCGGATTACCAAGTGTCGACTTGGTTATAGCTTGGAAAAATGTCGATTTTCCAACATTGGCCAAACCTACTAAACCCGATGATAAGTTGTTAGAGGGTCTTCCTAAGAACAATTTTGCTGGTCCAGCAGATTCCTTTGCTAGTCGGACAGCAGCAGTTGTGAAGTGTCTAATTATTAACATTATGTGGTACCATATATAGTTATAGTATTGACAATTTCTAACCATCTTGAAAATGTCAATATGCAGGTGATTCCACAATTTGCAACCATTTTGCACAATTGATCAAATTATGAAAATTATGACAATAATATCAATTGACTGGTTAGATTTGTTAAAGATTGATAGAAAAAAACCCAATAGTGTAGTTTTTTCATAAATTCCTACTCTAGACTGTATGGAGTTAAATGCATACAAATATAGATTATTCTATAGCTACTTGTAATTATGTGAACATTAAATCTAATATACATCAAAACAAAGAGATGTGTTATGCTATTTTTGTTAGTTATCCTAAATATTTACATACTTTAATCTTGGAGCGTGAACACTATATTATTTTTCACTTCCAAGTGCATTTGTTGTTTGGTCAAGAAAATAAGAATTTACAAAATATTTTGAACTAACGTCTAACTAGCAGAATCAAATGAACTGATCTGTCCGTATGCAATCTTGGCCGACAGCTAAATCACACCACTATGTTGGGGTGGGTAAGCAAGTTCAAGACACTAGCCTAATATTTTCTACCCCCTTTATCTAAATATGTATGTTAATACGACGGGAGAGTGTACAGAGATATGCCAAAGGGCCCCATCAATCATTCAACAGATACGTCGGCGATACGATCAATATTATCAGCACTATCGAAGCTGAGGTCTAATTTGTAAACATCGTATGATTTATAGTTTATACCGTAAAAATTATTCTGGTAAAGGTTAGTGCAACCGGATTTTAAGATTAATAGGCATACAGAATTAATAGCTAACGTCTTTTGGTGAAGTGGAAGCGATTGCGCTTGAGAAGAAGAAACAGTAAAAATTGTGGTGGATTATGTATTAGGTGCAATGCATTTCGATGTCTAGTTGATTCATCTGATCTTGCAGATATCAACTTGTCGATTGTATAGTGTATCTAGTAAAATAAATTTATGATACACGGTGCCCACGATCTCATTACCATAGTATAAAATAAAACCTCACATAATAAGTAGATCATACGGTAAAAGAAGGGTCAATTATATGCAAACATGGTTAAATCATTCGTAAAGGTTTTAGTTTATTTTGTAGAGGTATAGCTGTGCCTTGAAACCCTTACTCATTATTGGTGGCAAATATGGTTGGCCAACCATTTTCTTCGTAATCAATCGACACGCCATAAAATTGTTATTTCCAATTTAGATTGACATAACGTTTTGGACCCTGTCGATCGCGATCAGCATCTCAGGGAGCAAATTAAAATAGAGCCTTAGTCAGCGCAAGGACAATAATTGCTCAATGAGTATGTCAGGCCTCGGAACTTTCCATGATCGCGTATCAACAATTTCATAGTGCATCTAGATTTTATGCACCTTGAAAATATCTACTATCGACGTAATTATCGTATGTTTCAATTGACGACTTCAAGAATGTAAATAGCAAACTAATGATAAGGTACCAAGGGTGTCAATGGGTAAAAGAATGCCATTGGTAAATATTATGATGCAATTAAATGGGTTCTAGAAGATTTTTGGTGGTTGGACCAAATAGAATATTTTCTGACTGCGAAAAATAAACTTGATTGGAGTGTCCCTTAATTGGCCAGCACCCTGAATATGGATTTAATTTGAGCCCCGAAGTACTACTACGGCAATTTTACTGATAACTAGTACAAGATCTTGAAATTTGAAAATATGCACTGGTCAAGATTTTGCGCTTTCAAGTATTAAACAATGGGAATGCTTGATATTTTATATATATGTATAGCGGGTATAAATTAGAGTTCACTTATATCATTATCTGCATTAAAATGTAGAAGTGGCGTGTATTCTAAACTGTTTGGAGTAGAAATGTTACCACTTATAATTCTCGAATAATATCATTTCTAACAACCTTACCTTTTTGTATACGATCTTTGATGTTTTCTATTCAATTTTCTGTAAACCTTTATTGTGAAAATTTATACATCGTCAATTGGTAGGCTAGGGATTGGTGGAAATTACAATTGGCTCAATTAAGGTTGAGCAATATTATAACATGTAATAAAATAAGCTTGAATCAAATAATATTGGATTTTATATAATATTGATGTAAATAATATCGGCAAATAATATCCTTAACATGTAAGCTTTTGAGTAAAAAATATTACCACAACTCCATTGACCTTCGTTATTCTAGAGCTATCCAATATCTCAAACTTTGTATCAATCTTTTGACTGTATTAGGTTAGCTCGTAGACGTGTTGAATCTGGCATTGAATCTGGCATTGTTGTTCAATTTCGAATTTTTCCTTTCCCAACAAGGTAACCTACACAAAGTCAAAGAGACCATTTTCTGTTGCTAATTATGTCTGCCCCCACTGATTGCACAGCTAGTTAATTACACTGTAAATACCAAACAGAATTTATATTTTCGAATATAGTCGATTTTATTAACAGTAAGTATACACACTTCAAGTATAGATAAGATATAACTCAAATAGATATTGCCGATACCAATACGTTCTACTTTGGGAAATTGCGAGTGGAATTATCCAGTCTTTTCCAATATATTACTCTTGATAACTCTCCGGTGACAATTGCCCACTAATTTGGCATTTAATCAAGTTGAAACAAACGGTAACCCAAATATCGACCTTTCTGATCTATTGAGTCTATATTTATTAAGCCAGGCTCCTTTTCTGATGACCAATTGAGTTAAATATGAATCGGCGGTATGCTTTGAGAATTAACAGCTAATCAAAGGCATAACTTTATACCAAGCTCAAAAGTTGATCATGAGATACATGAGGTTATTATTGCAACCAGTCAGATGAATGTGTTCATTCTGGTTTGCTGTAGTCGTCGTATAAATTTCAAAATAATTGGTAGTTGAATCGTTGTTTTAAGATGTTGCCGTGGCCAAAACTGGGTTAAAACTCCATTGAATCAACAATAACTTTGTTAAGGATTATCTCTTTGAATTGATACAAAATCTCTGAATTGATCTTGGATCTAGACTAGTAATTTTGTCTTTGAAACTCCCCCATTTGCCTGACTCGTATACTCAATTCAAGTTTTTGAAAGACTGCTTCTCGTTCATTCACCCTATCTTGTAGTCTTGGGATTGATTAGATATTTTCTGTCTTGGATCAACTTTTGTGCTTGCTAATCCATACATTCATTCTTGTCCAATTTTTCTCCAAGTTTTGGACTTTTTTCAAAAATTAAGACCAAATGTACGTTTAATAACCAATAATAAATATTCATGAACATTAATCACTATTGAAAATGACTTTCAAATCATTTCTGGCTTATTCCCAACGTTTCATTCACAACAGTACCACGAATAGTCCAAGTTTGTATCTGTTTAGGAGGTAATTTCGTTTTTCTCGCAACGCGAAATTCCACTCATTCTTGAACTCAAACACTCATTCGTGAGCTCGAACACTGGTATTAACAGAGAAAAGTAGATAGTTTGATCAGTTAAAATTGTAGATCAAATGATTATAGTAAATTTCATCAAGTTTGCTTATTATTTGCACTTATCTCGGTCGGGTTTCCGTTATTTTTTACGCAAAGTACAAAAAGGACTATTCGCTAGTCCTTGAAACAAGGTCTTTTATATTGAGAAGACAATTGAACACCAACATTCGAACGATACAAAGCATTGAAGTCACTCGGCGTGGCTCTACAGAAAACGTCAGTTTTATATGTTATTTCCAACCCTTTCATAGTAGGTAAATTTCAAACAAGAAAATATTGCAAAAATATTAAACCATTGCCAAATGAACGTATAGGTGTTACTCAGTCAACGACGAAGTAGCTGAGCAATATAAGATATGTACATCAAATTTCATCTTACATTTAGAAAGTACCTCGGGGTGTTTCACATCTATATTTTACGACCAATTGGACACAGGGGCGCAAAATTTTTCAAGACATAGGCCTTTAACCAGGGTTGCAGTAGAACAAATTCTAGCAAGTAACGTCCTACGAACAATACTTGATATGAAATAATCAATAATAATATTGCACCTTCCGCATAGAAAATATCGGCAGCACCAGATCGATCCCGCGAACCAGTTAAAAAAGAAAACATTCGAGTGA
This sequence comes from Candida sp. Y128-05E, assembly GCA_037042355.1. NCBI lineage: Eukaryota > Fungi > Ascomycota > Pichiomycetes > Serinales > Debaryomycetaceae > Candida > Candida sp. Y128-05E. Next base: position 126,140 of record JAXQKE010000039.1, on the reverse strand, counting down.
TAGTAAAAATAACATCAGGGAAGGGATAAACCTTAAATCAATCCTAAGCAAGAGTTCTACTAGCAAGAAAAATATTTAATGTCAAGATAATAAATCTTGTAACTAGTAAAATTAAAAATTTTATGCAAAATATTATTTTCCAAAAATAACACAAAATGTAAAACTTTAAAGTCTAATCACTTCATGGAGCCGTAGGAACCTACTGATAAGATTGGGAGCACGAAATATGATACACCATTACGAAATTTGCATATTTATGTTAGTTTTTATATCACTGATAAAGACGCATACTCATTCGATATCGACAGCTCACTCGTTTGCATATCATCTAAAGAATGATATATATTGGATGATAGAGGGTGCCCAAGATTGAATAAAGTAAGACTAAAACTTTTCGCCGTAATTTCTGCAATTCAAATAATAAGATGATATTTTGAAATAAAAAATAAACCCTAACAACGGTTTGCGAGTGAACAAATTACTGGAAAATATCAACAATACAAATTACTCTAAAATGTAGAATGGTAATCAAATTTAAGGTGACTAGATGATCTGTGTATCTATATGGACAGGTTATTGACGTGACATAATGCCATTGAAGGATATTCATTCGGATACAAAATCTTAAGTGATAAATACGATTGAGACCCAACATACTGTAAGGGTTAAGCAGGTTTATTGTGAACTACGCAACATCGTGTAACCAATAGAAACTAGTAACCTGAAACATATTTGTATAAAATATTTTGAGATTATTTTGAAAAAGTTTTAAATATTATTAAATGATTTAATCTGAAATTACCGATCAACATAATAATAAATGCGAAAATATATACTTATAAAATCTTTTGAATTTTGCTTAGCCAGTGAGATGCCGAACATGCAATGTCCTGTTTCAATTAAGAATTCCCCATATAGCAATTCATACATGTTTTGCATAGTCTAATTAGGCAGAATCACTCAATTCTTTGTATGTGTAAGATTAGACTCAGTAAAAAGGATTCATTCCCAGTTTAAACTACAACTGCAGGACAGTGCTCCTACAAATAACTAGTTGATATGAGGTAATCGCGAGTAATCGTCCCAAGAGCCCAAATTGATGAGGTGAATAAATGATAGAAAATACCTGTTATCGTGCGTCACGGTAAAGGCTACTTTGGGCCAGTTTTTATTGACCCACCAACATAAAGGTTAAAAGCACACGTTCTAGCCAAGTAAAGACGAGCATTATCGACCAATCAAAGCAACTTAACCTCAAATAGATTCTAATAGTTTACTGTAAACTGATGTTCGAAACTGAACACTAAATTTGGAATTGGAGCCGCGCGTTATATGTTCTGCTTTGAATAATAGTCAATTTGAAAAAATCATAGTTTACCACGATTAAATTATCCTTCTAAGATGGTAAATATAGCTCTACAAATTATAACTTACATATATCAAAGGGGTTATTATTACGAAATAAAATAACAGAATTAGAGAAAATTTAGATTTTCATGCTTCACCTCTAAATATATTCAAAAAAATAACCACATAAATTCATCAGGTTCTGTAGCATGACATGAAATTGCACTTCGTATCAGCTTTGACCATACCACTGTATTATTACATTTTCTCGAATACTCTATAGCAACCCACACCAAGCAACATTCAATTGTGCAGAAAAAAAGTCAGACATTAAATTAAACCAAACCTAAACCAAACTAAATCAAAATAACCTAACTAAATTACAATTTCCTTTTTTGTTCGACATAGAGAACGCATGCCTAAAAATCTGGCCTCATCCAGTTATTAGTTGAAGAGAAATTTGACGATAAAGATATTTGAAATATGGGAATATTTTTTCTTTGTGTTCGATGTTAGTCCATATAATGTGGGAGAATGAATAATATGTGGTATTTCCACGAGTATCAGTTAATAAGTATTGCCTGTTCACATATAATTTCAACAGATAAATCAAATCCATTCATGGCTCTTCGAAGTAAAGGATTCACTGTGTCTGTTTTTCTATGGATCCGATAGTTGGATATCAATACATACTCGGTGGTCCAATTGTTAGCCATTCAATGAAGGTATTTATTAGATTAAAAGCCTATTATCAACTTAATTATGACTGCCATACTCCTAGTTGGTGAATAGGGGAAAATTAATATCTTTACTGTTGCTGATCGCCAAAACACTATTTTATGTTTATTAGATTGATATTGTCGATTAAGGGCCAGTAACTGATCCTATCGCAAAACATTTGACAGCTTATTGGATGATCTAAATTAACTATAGTACTAAGTCAGTCAAAGATCTTCATACTGGGAGCAAGAAACTAAAAATGTGGTAATAAATTAATTTCGAATACAGAACTTTTCACGAAATAAAAGGGTATTATAGATGATCTTCCTAATCCCGAATTATCACTTTGACTTTATTGAATACTCATTGCACTTCGAATCTATTAACTTGATATTTTTGCTTCATATTTTGCAAGGCAGCTTTCGATGCATTTTGGTTGATTTAACTTGCGTATTGTTCTCATCCTGTGTTATTTGAAGGAGCTGGTTTATAGAAAACGACAAACAAAGCGCAGAAAAGTTTCAAATTGGATAACCTTAATCACACCAAGTCAATGATTACCCATTTTATAGGTGTCTGGTTTTCATACATCGCAAGTTAAGTGAACTTGCATTTTTTTAACCGCTAAGTTTTTAACTTATACATCAGAATTGGATTTACCATTATCAATTCAATTGAATGGTTTACTTTACGACCATCGTATAGCGAATACATCTAATATACACCCTGGACAAAGAAAAAAGAGACACAATAAATAATTGTAAATTTTTTACAAATTAATTGCACCATTACCTTTTGACATTATTTTTATGTGGGTTACAATGGCTGCAAAACCTTTATGTGAAAACCACGGGGAACTTCTGGGGAGGAACAATGACGAGATCAATAACTACTGGTTTATTGTTCCATAGTATCCATTGTTACTTTTATTGCCGATTACAATGCATTAGTCAGTTTAACTAAGATATTAGTAAAACATATGAGAAGATAAAACTCCAAGTAGATATGAGTCCCGCCCTAACAATATTCAGGGAATTGGTGGTATTTTAGCTAACAATAGTTGTGAGGTTAGAATGGATTGTTCGTTGGTGGACCAGGGAATTATATTGTACCCGATAGATACTTGGTGAGTACAATGATTCTCTTATTCCACTCTAGTTTTGCTAATTCAATCCAAATTAATATAATTCTAATAGTTTTGGAACTGCAAAAGCTAATAGGTAACAACTGACAACTTTCTCGTGTTTTCAAACTCAAATCAACATGTTCGATAAAGATTTTGACATATATAATAATTACCAGAATCAGGGGCGAAATAGTGAAGGGTAGGGGTCAGAATAATAGGATGCTGCGTGTGTATTTCAAGATGCTGAAATACCATCAACTACGCTGGAGTATTATATAGTATTATATATGTAAGGTGGGTAAAAAACAATTATTGCAGATATAGGAAGTACCCTTGTCCAACAATAGAATGGCAGTTTAATAGCATAAACTTCGTAAAAGGATCGCATATACCAGAATCCCCCGGAATACTTTTACAATTACTGATGTCCAAATACTCAGCAATGAATTCATAAGGTCGATCAGGAGACACTCTGATAATTCGAAATTAATTACAATATATTTCAACTTTATGACTAACACCACTTTTTCTTGAATGAAGACCTTTACTAGCTTCCATGTTTCGACGAAGGGACCATGTCAGTCGTTTCCGCAAAAAAACGGCTGCAAAAGTGTTCCACATTAGACTGCAACCATAAAAATCAATGGAAGTTTGGATTTTGTTTGGCTAAATACTAGATGGTACACAAGCAAATCGGTTACAACTACTTCAGATAATGATATCCTTCATCTAATACACTTAATTTTAAAGGTAAATATCATTGGTTTTAGTTGGTAGTGTTCGGACCAAACACACCCCAGAATTCCAACAAATGTTCCCCATAGTATGACACTGTAGTAATCAATTTTGAACAGGCTCAATATGAAGTTCATGGACCTTCCTGATGGTATTTTAAGCAGAATACTCGGTTATTTACCCCAGCAAGATATTATCAACTTGTCGCAGACTAATTACAAGTACTACCAACCTTGTACGACAAAGTTATACTCCAAATTATTGATTCTGACCAACCCAATAATAGATGATGGTGATTTGAAAGTTGCAAACTTCACGGCCATCTCGGGATTTTCATATCACAAACACGGGAAACTATATACTGAGTCATCACAACTAAAGTTGGTCAATGCAAGATTATCCATCTTGACGCAATCTATCGATGTTAATGAAGAGTTGGCAACCAAAGTGGATGAGATTCATGTAGTTGTAAATACATTTGATGAAGAATTAATTGACAACTTGCAATCATTGATTATAAATATCTTCACCAGTAAAGAACTCCCCCTAAATAAACTTTTCATCAGTGACCAACAATTACGATTGAAATTAGATGTGAAAAATTTGAAGGTCAGGTCCCAGATTATTGATAAAGCAACCGTGGTGAGTAACGATTTGAGAGAGTTGATAATCGGTAAGGATTTCGATTTCACCTCGTTAAATAAAACCACCATGTGCAATATCACATCATTGATTTTACCAAGTGACGAAAAAATTTATTGGAAGTTTATCAATACCGTAATAGTTCAAAGGAATCAAAAATTGAACTTGAAAACGTTCAAATTGGTGTTCAACTATCACAATTTTCAAGAAAATGTTTATCTATTCCATCAAATCAATTGGAATGTTATTGAAAATTTGGAAGTCCATTTGGGCATGCCCAAAAAACCCGATTTATTGACCGATTTGTTGCATTTGATACCAACAAAATCATTGACTAAATTGTCGAAAATCTCAATCGTGCAATCAAAATTATATGATTTACATACAATTAACGAACAATTCGATTATATTATCTTTGATTTCATCAATAGCTTGATCGGTTCTTCTCCAAAGTTAGCATACATATCTATAGCCCATAATCTACCTAATTTTGGTAATTTCACTGATGGGTTTGAAGGCAATTATCTTAGAAGAAAACAATTGTATTCGAAATTATTACCCAAAATTTTGTCAAAATCTAACAATTACTTGGAAGTTTATTTACCAAATTTATTTCAAACTTTAACTTGTTACGAACAACCAATGAATACTTTAATGTGGAATGGTTGTAAATGTTCTCACTGTGAAAAATATTTACATTACTTAGATGAATTCATGATGCACCATCGTTATTACAATGAGAAACAACTTGGTTATAAAGATTTGAATTGCTCGGGTATGTTGTTTACCATTGGGTTTGCAATCAAACAACGATATATCACTGATTGTTTAATGACTAATTTACATTTCACTGAATATCCCAAGCAAGATAGTTTATACGACTTTCATTCAACTGCTTCGGGTATTCCTTTTAAATGTTACGAAGACGAAATTGTAGAACACGGCTTACTAGATGAGTCGGAAATTGTCCAGTCCACTGAATTGCATAATAGGGCCAAAAACTCATGCAAATTTAATGAAAAGCTATTTTATCACAATTACGAGAAAATTGTCAGTCACTATCTTGATACAATATTAACTAGTATTGTTCATTTGGATAGGGGTAATGCAGAGGAAGAAGTTATTGGAGTGGAAATGAACGATGGTGGAGAGACAGATTATAATATCACCATCAAGAAAATTGCTATTAATAGTGTGGAGTATTACATAAAGCAGGAGAAAAACGGAACATTCTATTTCAGTTCAACTGATAATTGAGAGGATTGTGGCATTGCTAAATTTAGAGCATTGCTCATCAGACAATAATATAGATATCGAGTACAGAATTATAGACGAAGCAAGCAGGATGTAATAATGAAAATAGTGCGTATAGTTTTGTGATCTTTGGATTTATTGTAGCTGATGTCTATTATCCCTTGATTGACCATTTACATGTTTTGTCATTGAATCCAGCGTAAATTCACTAACACGTAGTTGTTACACTTTATCGATTCAGGATTAAGAAATGATGTGGTACAAAGTTATTGTTGCTGCAGAGAGCGACTGTTAAATCGGTCCCTTTGTACTGGATTTACCTTTTGTGTAATCATCTGAAGTATATGTTGCAACCATTTGTGAGCCAAGGCCGAAAATATTTCACCGTTCTAGAATGAGATAATTAGACAACTGATAAGGGATACCTTCAAAATACGAAGATCTTTTTAGATTGTCAATAATGATATCAAACCAGTATTTGGTCTAGGGGTTAGAAGAATACACCCAAGAGCAAGACAGATCATGGATCCCACCAATCGACTGCTTCATGAAGCGCTGTTTTGCTACACCCGATCGGATTTGTCAAAAGGAACAAAGTTCAATAGAAGGAAAAGAATTGAAGTTCTTGGAGTGAATAAATTTAAACAATTCGAAATAATAGACAACATTTCTTTTGAAATTGGTACATTCTGGCTCAAAAATCTCAGGTTGATTTGATTTTTTTGACATAAAATTATTTGAACCACATTTCCAGTGTCTGTTGCTTTCCATAGAAGTGCAATGGTTCAAAAGAGGACTATTTCGAGGATTCTCGGGCAGATGATTTTAAAGTAACATGATGTTTACTTGGGAAGAGCTTTGGGTGTTTTAGTTATCATATGGAAGAACACCCTGGTTTCCCCAGATAGGAACTAAGTAACAATTGATGCATCTTTAGATAGGCGAAATAATCGAGGTAAGTTGTTGCATTTCCATTACCTACAAACCATTGTTCTCCTGATTAGATACTTTCACTGCAGAAAACTTGAATATCAAAGTCACCCTGAGCCAATACAGATTACCGTGGGAGAAAACTGTGTTAGATGCTTTGTACATTAGTTATCGTTGAAAATAACTGTAATTGGATCAGAAACTCTACATTTTTATACTTGTGTGATTTGATTCCCGGAAATATACCATCTCATGTGGTGGAATTGATATTACAGATAACAAACTAGCGTACGGCGATTTACATGAAGCATTGTAAAAATCCACGATAGCCAAGTAGAAAAATACCACAAAACGGTTGAATGCTAAGAGAAAATGAAGGATGAAAATTTCAAAGATACCAAACAATGTTCAAAAGGAGAAGTATTCAAAACAATTGATTTCTAGGAGATTGATTATATATTTTGTATAGCACTTGGCTAGTGACGGCACAAGAAATAATGTAAAAGCAGATGATTAATCAAGCATGAAAACGGGGATCATATGCGAGTTTTCAACTTCTAACGACTATTAACAATAGCCACTGATTTTTATTTTCATGTTTGCAGAAAGGGTTCCAACGATTATCGGTACTGATTTCGACATCAAAAAATTGATTTAATTAGGGTGTAAACAAGATTTTCGACACAAAATAATATTATCAAGAAGCACGAATCGGTAGTCCATTAAATTTGTCTGCTGAATTCTTCAATAACAATATAAAATGGTTTCGACTAAGTTTGAATAATAAGGGTAGAGTTGGACTGACATTTATGTAATTAGATAATAAAATAAAACAAACGATTATTTCATATCTAGTTAATTGAATACATTACTCAATAGAACATTGTCATGAGTAAGTACAGGTTAGTGACAAATCGGTGATGTGGGACCCTAATTTTCTGAGAATAATAATCTCGTGAAATAATAAATCTGCAATATCGTGCTAGGAAATGTGTAATTGGAACGCAAGTTGTTGTGGAGATCAAATAATAGTTCATTCTGGAGAGTACAGATAACTGTTGTAAAGGCAGTATGGAAAATATTTTCCTTCAAGTATTTATCGCTAATGTAATGTGCACCATTGGTGATAAACAATCGATGTAGAGCGGGAACTTTATCCACATAACATTTAACAATACCAGTGCTTTAATCTCATTATTGTTATGTAACCAGCTCGTTCACAAGGTATGTAGTTATTCGCTTTAATAAATCGTACCAGCTAGGTTAGTAGTCAGTTGAATATTGTAAATATTGTCTAGTGGTACATTCTACAAGTTACTTTTAAAAAAAAACCCTTGTGAAAAGCTCCCTAGGACAATAGACCGTTTTACTTCAGAATGTCAAATTTGTTTAGTTGAAGTTTAGATGGGACTGTTTCTAAGGGATCAAACCTGCAATAAGGAACAATGGATCATCAAAGATCACAATAGCCAAAAGGAATTTAGTTTGATTATTAAAGTATCGTCAGCACGCGATGGACCATTTTTACTAACAATGGAGATTTACTTATTGATGTGCACAAGATTCAATACAAATGTTTTAGTAACAATGCAGATATTCGAATGGAACTAACAGTAATTCCACACAGGCCGATGAACTGATGTCATAGCCAACATCGAGATGCATCTTATATACTGACGAGAAATAGAATACAAGTCGAGTTCCTTTTAACCCGTTGATTGCATCGTATTGTTTGGATCTCGGTGCAAGGGAAAGGTCCTTTCTAAGTATCGGTAGGAGATAAAATTTCACATTGGTGGAGATAATCTTCTGGGTCTTCTTCGCCAAACCATTCAAAAAATCATCCTTGAATTCATGACAAAATGGCTTTCGTTGTTGGGTGGGTTGAATGAAATGTATATGTCACTTCAATATGTACTGTATTCGATACCACAACTCTATAACGGGGTTTGACACATGATACTGCCTCAAATTTTTCACCTGTATCTTGAAACGTTAAATCGGAGTTTGCTAATGATGATTTAAATAGATTAAACGAATAGTTGCAACAGTGACAATAGAATGTTTCAGAAGGCCTCAATTATAAATTGTTCGATACTTTTTACTAATAATGCATCTAGAGTATGATGTTTATTCTCTAAGGGGATAAAACTTTATTAACGATTTTAACATTCTTTACTTTAAATATTGGTATACTTAAACTTCAAACCTTATTGAAGTGTCTTAATTGATTGCCCAGTAGTCATTCATACAACATAGAATAGCTTTAATTTTGATACTGCCCAATAGCAGATATGATCACGATTGTTTGAAACCATCGTCATTATATTGTATGATCATATAATCCACCTTACAACTTGATTTATTCGAGTTGTCAATCACCCTGTCTCTAGGAATCCAACACAATTGACTGGGCAAAACCTGGTCTAGTTTCAGTTTAGATTCCTAGAGAAGAGTTGGAGAAAATAAGTTACAGGTTGATTTACTGTAACAGAGGAGGCCGTCCACATCTTAACTGGGAATAACGGAAGATACATTTATCTTTGTTTTGTTGAAACTGGTTTCAATATCAAACAACGCTATAATAATATTAGCCCGTGGGTATGGAAGTTTGTTAATCATTCTATTCAATTCTTGTGGATCTAAATAAAGTAATTCCAATCGATTGGGGAGATCATACGATGATCCAGATTTCCCAGATTTACATTTACGAATATCAAATCTTTCGAATCAAACCATATTTCTCTTATTTTAACCTGGGACCTTATGAAAACAGTAGACAAGAACAGAGGCACTCGCTAATTTTTGTAAGGTCTCGCTAAAATCAAGGGGAAATTCTCTTACATTAAGGGTAGTGATTCATTCTCTACCTCCATTAGTATTCAAATTTCTTATAGCAATCTACAACTAGATAGATAGTTATGTTGCTCTACATATCACACCCACATAATCTCTATAAGTTACGCTTCATTACATTAAAAACTCAGTTACATCACTACAGCAAGCGATTAACTCCGTTAAGTACGCTCAATTGACTACCCCGAGTTCACTACCACAAGAAATGTGAATGCGATCGCAAATTCAAACAACGCTAAATATCAGTTTACAGTTAATTATTACGCTAATATAAAATTAAAACCTATAACTTTATAAACCAACCCATGATAATACACATAAATATAACTTGAATTGAAATGATCAACATTTCCCATCGTCTATTAACAAACACTTCTACATCTAGATTTGAAGTTCAACTTCGATCTTTTAGTTTTCCCATTGGTATGGGTCTTATAATGTTGCATGCAATTGTCTTGTCTGGCGAATCTGGCATCGCAAGTAGGCCAAGGACAACAATGTTTTCTTTCCCCAGTGTGAATTCTATTGTGTCTAGCTAAATGTCCTGAAGTAGTAAACGATCTTGAGCATATTTTGCAAACGTGTTTACGTTTGATATCTTTCAATTTTATTATAGGCGACATTGGCGAATATGTTGGTGTTGCCAAGGAGTTGTAGGAATATCCTGGGGTCATCGTGATGGGCATTGATGTGTTGTTGACTGTAGGTATTGATGTGTGGATTGGCACTATGGGTGCAGCGTTAAATGTAGGTATGCTAGTGATTGTGTTTGGTAATGTGTTTGGTAATGTGTTTGGCACCGTATATACTGGTGAATATTGATAATTATAATTCGTCTGCTTGGCATACGTTATTTTCGGTGAGCTTGATCGTATTGGTGAGTAGTACAGTTGTGGTGATGCTATTGATTCTGGTGTATTGGGTTGAAAGTCTTGGTTCAAGGGTATTGATGTGATCAATTCGTTGAACGAAGGCAATGCCTGTGCATTTGGTTTGGAACAAAACATTGATTTATGGTTTTGTTTCGAATCTTTGGATACTTTTGGTTCATTATATAATTCATCTTCTTCTACGATAAAAAATATCATCCCAGCGGCTAAATAATAAGCTCATATTTTTAACGCACAAAATTAAATAAAAATATTTAAAAAATATTTTAGCTGCATGAAATACAAACTGCATTTTTATCATTAGTTGAAAATAATCACAAAGCTATCAAAATATCATCAGGTTCTTAGGTAACCTGGTACCTGAAAAATGGTATAACCTCTATTATTTTCGAATTTTTTTTGCTTAACCGAGAAAAGTGAATATACCAGCTACAAATGATTTATCGTATCATGACACTTGTTTTGGATTACTTCTATTAGCTGAAAAGTTTGATTTATAATATTTGGTATTTTATTTTGCTTTTCTTTTTTATTTTATTTTGCTACCTTATTTTTAGAATATAAATCAGAATTGGTAGATTAGATCGAACCACTGGTTGCGAATGGAGGTTGAGTCTAAATAATATTACAAGAGCTAATAATATTTCTGGATATATCGTCGATTGCAACAGACAGTTTATTTTGGGGTTAGTTAACCTGGCTCTAGAATTATACGTGAACTACAATAGTCTAATCTTGAGACGCTTGATGTAATATGATGTCTATTTATAAGATTAACTCTAGAACAGCAACTACATTTTTACCCATTCTAGATCGATTCTGATCAACAATGGTATTTATACCCCCTTACTAACTTAGCCATACCAATTAACGAGCGCGATCACCGTATTACTATCTAATTACATATTTCTACTTCTCAGCCTTGGCCTATTTTTTGTACTATTCCATCCATTCTCCCCAGCTTCTTCATATATCTTTCCATTTTCTTTTGTGACAATTCTCTCATAATAAATTGTTTCTTATAGAACACTACAGAAGTCCGAAGTCCGAGTTTATTTTAAACCTTTCAAAATTGGACCGGTGTTAATATTAGGGTTATGAAGTCACTGTACGACCTTGAATATAAGCGAAAAGCCATTCGAAGGTCCTGGTTTGCTGTTGATGCTCGAGGGTATTTTTATCATTCCATCAATTTTCACTGAATGTTCAATATCACCACATTTTTTAAATGTCTAGCGTTAGCCAAAGCTAGGTCTGATGCTGGTATTTTCTCCCCAGTACATTCCATCCTACCCATTAGTTTCAAATTAGTATCTCATTATCGGTCTATTTTCATTCTTGGTCCATACCATGCGGAATCTCTATGATGCATGGAAAGAGGATGCAACATGTAAAGTTGAAATTACTTCAAACATAAACAACGATGGAGAGAAGAATTGCCAAATCTTGAGGTGACTGTTTTGTTTCTGTTTGACGCCAAATCAAACAAAAAAGTCTCGAATATTGGTGATACCGGACCCTTTGGGAAGACGAAATAAACTATGGACCTATTGCCGGTTCAAACGACAACAGCTTGTCCAGAAAAATCGAGCCTGGTGGGTAGGACATTTTAAATCTGTTTGGTTGCTATAAATTAACAGTACCGATATTATTTGGTAAAGTAGATCAAATCATCGAGGTTAGGCTCATCACTTGATTTAGATATTTTAAGACTGTTTTGATGTACGGTCACTAAAGCAACTTTTGGAAGAAAGGGTTAAATGGATCAATAAGGATATATGATTGCCGATATATTCGAAAAAATCGGGAAAAGTATCCACAAGTACCAACCTTGTTTTCAATTTAGCCTATCGTACGATTTTTTATTCTTATTCCAGAATATTTCCTTGTTTGAATGACTGATTGACAGTTGATAATTGCATTAAACTTTGAAGATTTACATTGCCTCAAATTATGCTTTAACGGTTAAATGTTGTACATAGTATACTGTCACCTGGCTAAAAATTATATAAGAATGGGTAAACTTACCCAAATTCAAGTTTTAGGCTATGAATATTATTATTTTTTGCATCAATCATCCAATACAATCTGTATTGATTGAGGTTTAAACTAGCAAATGTGAGTATGGTTAAATCCAAATCGAATTATATTATCTATTCATTACTAGCAACCTTTCGGTCTGAAAATTTTCGATATTGAGTATGCAAGTTTGTAATGTGGACCCTCATCTGCATTACTTAATATACATTGATAGATCATTCATTATTAAAGTTTCTACCGCATGTCGCCTCAATATTATTTAGAAGTTTAATCACATTCCCAGATGAAAATAGTGAATATGCTACCCTGGATTTTCGTCTTGTCGACTTGTACCTGAAGCTAATGGTGATGTCGGGGATGATCTGGAAAATTAATCCGGAATTGAATGAATCTATAACTTATGGCGCTCTAGTACGAGATCTTTATTCATCGTGATTATCACGGGTTACTAAAATAAAAAGGTCAATCATTGGAATGAAAAACTTGTATGATTATTTATCGGCTTAAATTTGAATCAGATCATGAACTGATGCATACACAATTTATAAAGTTTAATTTCCGTTTTTCTTATTGTTGACATGAGTCTTAAACTCACCTCAAAATTTTAAAGTTTCTAGTTGATGATATGTATCTCGTCTAGAATATCCATTCTTAACTCAACGGAATATTTTTATTGAAAATCTAGATCAAATAGAATGACTTTTACGGGTCTTGATAATTTATAACACCTGCAACATCGCTTCCACATCATTGTTGACCCCTCATTATTGTTAAGCTGCTTTAGCGACAGCAAAAATCATACCATAACAAGCCAGCTGGTATTTAGTCTCTATTCTGTTACTTTTTACTACTTGTGTAGTTGAGTAAGGTTTTTGTTTCTTTATTTCATATTAACTTTGTCGTGGAATATTGATTCATAGTTACATTTGCCATGACAAAATTCTTATAACGATTATTCCAGGTACCGATAGGAACGGACAAAATAGAGTTTTTATGCTACGTCATGCACAAATTCTTTTGATTCATAGATTGTAATGCTGTAAGGTTGCCCTTACATCGGAGGGAATGTTTCTAAAACAATTCGAGTATGTTTTACGAACGGAGCATCCAGCTGGATTTTAAAAAGATTAAATCGAAAATATACAAAAGGAAAAATAGCAGATTGTATTGTTCGAGGTATATGATCAACTTGCAACAGCTGGACATGAACTCATGGCGATAGATCGCATCGATAAATCAATTACATTCATGCACAATTTTCAAGGGTAAATTTTGTGTAATCTAGGACTATAAGCATAGATACATGGTGCCAGGCTTGGAAAGATTGTCGGTTTTCCATACTCAAGCATGGTAATTTTAAGATTACTATTGTCATTATGCACTGGAATTCCTATTTGTTACTCACCTAACCTGAACCAGCACCGAGTTGATTTACGAAAAGTAAGTTCTACTAACTCTTGTATCGGATATCCGGTATTTTATTATAACTAAAAGGTTTTCCGTCGTCGCCGATCATTCAATTATGAGCTTCACCATCATCCCAGAATTTTCTTTTGCTTGAACAAATCGTTGTAAAAAGCACAAGTAAAGCTGATGCAAAATTCGATTATACCTAATCTACCTTCGTCTTGATCATTCCTAGGATTCGTTTGTACTCGTTCAAACATTGTACTAATAGACTGATGAAGCATATTCCACAACTAATGAAAAGTTGATTGTAATTCTGGGTAAATAAGGTTTTATTGACATAAAATTGAATCGATTGGAAAAGGACACCAATTATAATATGTTTGATTATGGTTAAGAGTACAACTTTGATGCGTATCTTATCTCCATAATATTTCTTGATTTGATAACAACAATAAGTAATCCGTAAGAACATATTCATCAGGTTGGCGATTAACAATCCCGATAATCCCAAATCGAGGGTATTTATACAGTAATATGATACTCCCACCACCATCAAACATGATATTGACATAAAGTAACTGAAGTATTGTATTTGTCGATTTGTTGCTATAGCAGTGAAAAACGCTTCAAATATCCCATTGAAAGCCATAAAGGCAATATATCCGATATATTGGGGAAAAATTTCAAAAAGATTGGTTTGGTTCCATTGATTACTCTTTGACTTCAACAATATTGATAATAAAAATGATGCATTTGTAAACCCGCCCAACATTAATAGAATGGTTAAATTTAAATAGAAAATGGATAGATTTGTTAGTATCCGTAAAGAATTTTCTGTCGACTGCTTGTCTGGCAGACTAAGTAACCTGGTAAAGATCAATCTCATTGATTCTTCAATGGGTTGAAATATCAACCGCGCAAGAATTGAACCATAATTCGATACTACAGCAAACACTGCCTGTTGTTCAACATTTAACCAGTAATTAATTATCAATTTATCACCCTCTGTCAAAAAATGTTTAAAAATCATTTGAATAAATAAGTTCTTCCAAACTGTGAATATGGCTGGATTGAAGTAGTAAAACGAATTAAGAGTATAGACTTTTTTAATTGAATAGCGTATATCCTTGTAGCTAGCAAAGTTTCTGGCGTAACATGCGAATAACACTAAGGAATAACTAAACTGACCCGCTGCGAAGCATAATATCGCCAACCCGCGGAAGTTTACAGAGTTTTGACTGACATAAACCCCAAAAAATGTAACAATACATTTAACAAATATCGCCAAACCCTCAATTTTCGATCTGACTTTGAAATTCAATTGGTATTGATTTAGAGCATAGATTGGTTCTATTGAAAGTTCGAGGAAAACTGCCAATGCTAACAATCCAGTGGTATATTTGAAATATGGCAAGGAAAATAATGCTAAAGTTACACTCTGGTACTGCCATACTCCTAAAATAAGGGCAATTGGTATACCAATAATCCCAGGTATGAACCCAAAATTAACTATACTTTGTAACTTACCAGTGGTAGTATTATCGTAAAATATACCAGATTTTTTACCATCTTTCTTCTCATCATTATCCGCCAATTCAGTTCTCTGAATAGCTAATCTCTCACCTTCTCTACTGAAGAATAAAATAGTATTAACTAAAAACTCAAGGTATATCGAAATTCCAAAAGTCTGCGGAGATATAAATCGTATCAACAATTGGTTAAGCACAAATGTAACCAATTTGGTAAAGAATTGAATCAATATCAACACTGAAGCTCCAGATGTTGATTTGTTCAACAATGAATCTGTCGAGGTCATGCTTAAAATCAAGTTGAAACTCCCAAATTTTCTCTATTACACCTCAATTACAGCTTTGTCTACCTGATTGATCAATAAAATCAAACAATACCTCCAGATACACCGTGTTATACCCAATTAACCTCTTCATCTCCATGATTTTCTAATTTTACAACCAAACAACAATTCATCTGAAATCCTGCATATATCTTTTCTGGTATAAAAGAAAATTTTATAAAATTATCCAGTAACTAACGAAACAAACATAAGCAATACATTGAAAGAACCTACGTTACGTTAGGAGATATCTAAACAAATAGTATACACAATACGCTTTAATAGAACCAGTTGCTAAATTTCTTTTTTAAGCCATTTTGACGGAGATAGAGGGTATTACATCATAATGGATGCACCTACAGTACAAGATATAGAATTAAGGGAGCAGGATAGGTGGTTACCGATTGCAAATGTTGCACGGTTGATGAAGAACACTTTGCCTACTACGGCGAAAGTATCTAAAGATGCTAAAGAATGCATGCAAGAGTGTGTTTCCGAGTTTATATCGTTTGTCACAAGTGAAGCCAGTGATAAATGTTTACGTGAGAAGCGAAAGACAATTAATGGTGAGGATATATTATACTCCATGCATGATTTAGGTTTTGAAAATTATGCTGAAGTTTTGAAGATTTATTTGGCGAAATTCAGAGAACAACAAGCTTTAAGACAAGAACGAGGTGAAACTAGACAGACAAAGAGGCAGGCCAAAGCTGCTAAAGCAGCTGCGCTAGCTGCGACAGCGTCTGACTCCACGAGTCAACCTTCAGAATCACCATTACAAGATGGTGAATTTGCCTCAAATTCGGAATATTCAAATCAAGATTATATCGATCAAGATCCATTGAATGACCATATGTTAAATGGACATCAACAAATCAACAAGACACATCAATTGCTGGAACTGCACGGCGTAGATGATGTTCATTTGGATAATGACCAAGTCCATATGGATGATCTCGAAACCGAGGTTCATCTTAATGAAAATGGCGAAGTTAATGTGGGCCAAAATAACACTTCTAACGATAATATACCGTCCCCAGAACCATTTTTATATAATGATGTTAAACAAGAACATAAAGACGATTATAGATATGATGATTTCATCACTGACGCCGGTCATAATGGAGACGTTCCTCTAGATGAATTGACTTACGCGTTATGAAAAGGAAAATAGATCTTTCCAAACTTGTATTACTAGATTGTTTTAATCTTATGATAATGTTTCAATTCTCTTGTATATGCCAATAACGACACTGTACGATATATGTATGAAAATAAAAATTTATTATTATTATATACTTAAAACCCTAAAAATCCGATAAAAACCTAATATTGAATTAAAAAAATTATTAGTAGAAATGAATGATTTGTAAATGAAACTGAATTTTGATGAAATTTTGAGTTATCAAGCAGCGGGCACTTCAATTACTTGTTCGAATTCACTTCGTGGTAGCTCACTGTATGGTGTAATATTACACATTTTCCCGACATATTGGACATTTTCTTGAGTAATCGAGCCAATTTTTGATACAATCAAAATGGTAAATATGACCACAGGATAATTGCCTCGTGCTTTGACAGTTATCAAAATCGTCAAAACATATGATACAATTGTAATCATAGTCCAAAGGTATTTGTAGTTTCCCGAGTATGATTTGATTCTTCTTAAAATTTAACAAGTTCCTTGATTTAACCACGAGAATCTTCAATGAAAGATAACTTGATGGTAATATATGCAAAGGTAATGTATACCAGTACAAAAATATTGCCGCAAAGAAACAAATCATGATGAATCGTGATAAATTGATGATAAATTCGGTGATGTACATGACTTTCTTGTTAATGTTGAAAAACTTCAAACTAGTTATAATAATTAATGGATACAATTGTAATATTTCGAATCCAAATATCGCGAGCAAGATATTTGGCTTGCTGGTCAACCCTTCATAGAGTTTTGCCACTAGTAGTATATCAATGAGGTGTAGCAATACAATACCTATGGCTAACCTATACGATTTGAAAACCCGTAATCTACCCGAGATTCCGGTTCTGATTGATTCGTATGATTCCAAACGACTGGCGAGGCCCGTGCTTATCAACCGGTAGTTCTCAAATCTAGTGGTAATTCCCGAGGTAATATTAAAGGAATTGTAGTTCTTATGTGAAATGACCCTGAGACGTAATCGGCTTGACTGAACGGCAATTTCCGACAAGATCAAATCTTTCTTGGCTCCAACCCGAGCGAGGATACTGGGAATGTCTGTTTCCAGCAACCGAGGACTCTCAATATTATCTACCAGAGATATCGGGATATCGTCGCCAGATGCTTCCAATCTATTTACATGTGTTCCATCCAGTGGAATCGGATTGGAATCTGAAGGGGTGAGCCTGATCTCGCCCACGCCTTCAATATCTGCATCAGCAGAAGTAGGAGAATTTGCCACGAGTATATTATCATCGTGCAAAATCTCTTGTACTAGATCTTGTCTCAAATTCATTGCCGCCGATGCCTCAGAATGATCATGTGAAGAAATCAAACTTGGATTTGAATTATTCAACCTGTCCTGACCAATCTCTTGCATGTTTGAGCCTTCACCTTCTGCTTCGACTACGGCTGCACCTGCGTCTTCGGCATCGGTTTCGCCTTCGGCGTTGGCTCTATTCCACTCCCCCAACCTTTCCTCCATCAAATAATGAAAACATTTCAAAAGAGTAATACACAAAAACAACCCAGCGTACTTGAAAAAATAGATATCCCCCTCCTTCTTAAATAGCACTATGGAATAACCTATTATAAACTCCCATAACGTATAATTGATAAACTTATTCAACAAGTTATTAATCTCCAAGCGCAGTAATCTACCAAAAACCAACCAAATAACCGCCCACAACCAGATCAAAGTAAAGTTGATTAACTTATTGTATGTTAGTAGTGATATCAAGGGCACTAGTCCATACTTCAACCTCCTATCCTTAAAGAACATAGTGTTAAAGATATCAAAACTTATACCTTATAGTTTATTATGTTACATGATTTCCCAAATCAAATGGTTATCTGCACGTCAAATTTAATTTTGCAGCCAAAGTTGCTCTTGTTGGGAAATTGGGAAATATGGGAGATTAGAAAGGTAATTAAGAAATCATATATATTCTAGAGTTATTTGAATGGTTATATTTATTAGTTGATCTTTTTTTTAAGGTCAAAACTATCAAAAATTTCAAAGTTTTACCAGATTATTATAATTTCACAGAATAACAATGAACGCATGAAAAAAATAGAGGGTAGATATGAGAGTTACTTAACAACTCCATGAAGGTTACACTTTAAACAATTTATGTGGTCATGGATACAAGGTTAGTTATATACTCATTATAATTATATATAGGTCTAATATACTACTTAAAAAAAAAGAGAGTTAATTGATAACTGTTATCCACAGTGAATTTATTTAAAATAAATCTATAGAAAACAATGGGTCTTGCGTTATAATGAGAATGTGGAGTGCATGATAAATAATCAATGAGTCTTATAAATGCTCAATTGGAGTTTATTAAGGGACGAACACTGACGTTATCAAGAATGTTAAAAGTTGGCCAAATACTATAGATATATCTCTCCGTAGACTTCCCATTACTTCCTACAACTTGGGCGTACAGTAAACTAGTTGGATAATCATCACCCCGATAAAGTATCAAAATAAAGTTCACAATATCTGACATCTCGAAAGCAATGTGGAATATACATCTAAAATAGTTCAATTACCAACTTCCAAATATGTATACCAGGCAAACCAACAATTCGTACCCAATATCTGACCATATATATATATATATCTATATATAGATTACAAGATTTCATGTGTACTTCATTTTGCATATATTATATCTAGCACTTTTTGTAATAATCTCCATAAGACGTTAGCACCATATTTGTCAGAATGATCTATTTGGGCATACTTAGTTACAATATTTCCACTCAAATTAGAATTTAATTCGATAAAAGAAACAATAACCCATTTATACCTCTAATCTTAACTTATTCTATCATCTCTGCCTCCTAGAAATACCCCCATAATCAAATGGTTGCAAAATCATTACTTATATACACTCCTTCGATGGAATTGACATTTTCTTAATCATCGCGCAGTTGGGAATTTTCAATGAATAGGATAACCAATACTAAGAAACTACTTTTAGCATCCAACAGTATCATGGGTAAACGTAATTTCAGAAATAATAAAGGTGGTAATAAAACCTTTGGTAAAAGAGAACAATCTGGAGGTTCTGGACCTGAAAGACAACAATCTTGGGTAGAATTACCCAGAGAAAATGAAAAATGGGAAAAGTATTATAAAGCAGTAGGTGTTGTGGAAGAAGGCCAAGAATGGGATGAATTCAAAAAAGCATGTCAAGAAGCTTTACCTTTAACTTTCAGAATCACCGGTTCCAAAAAACATGCCCACGAGATTAATGAAAATTTTATTCAAAATCATGTTTCCAAGTTAAAGGATGTTGAATTCGAAGGTAAATCTATTGCTCCAAAACTTTTGAATTATTATCCAAACAAATTAGGTTGGCAAATAGATGTTGCGAAATCGGTTATGCGTAAAAATCCCGATTTTGCTAAAACTCAAAGGTTTTTAGTTGTTGAAACTGAAGTGGGTAACATTTCTCGTCAAGAAGCCGTTTCCATGATTCCTCCTTTGGTTATGGATATCAAACCTCACCACTCTGTCTTGGATATGTGTGCCGCTCCTGGTTCTAAAACTGCCCAATTAGTTGAAGCTTTGCATCAAGGTGATGACGTAGCTGCTCCTACCGGGTTTGTCATTGCTAATGATTCTGATTATAAAAGATCCCACATGTTGGTCCATCAAGTCAAAAGATTAAACTCTGCAAACTTCATGGTCGTCAACCATGATGCTCAATTATTCCCTCGTATCAAATTGAACAATTCCCAAGAATTCTTGAAATTCGACAGGGTATTATGTGATGTCCCTTGTTCTGGTGATGGTACCATGAGAAAAAATATCAACGTCTGGCGTGATTTCACTGTCGGTAACGCCCTTGGCTTACATCCTTTACAATTAAACATCTTGAACCGTGGTTTGCAATTGTTGAAAAGAGGCGGGAGATTAGTATACTCAACCTGTTCGTTATCTCCAGTCGAAAATGAAGCCGTCGTCGCTGCTGCTTTAAGAAAATGGGGTGGCCAAATCAGATTGGTCGATTGTTCTGAAGATATGCCTGGATTAATCAGAAGAAACGGGATCAGCGACTGGCCTGTTTTCGGTAAAGATATGGAATTGAGAGAACGTGGCGCCGAAGACGTTGTCGATTCTGTCTTCCCACCTACTGAAGAAGAAGCCAAGACCTTCAACTTGGACAGATGTATCAGAGTCTACCCTCACTTACAAAACACTGGTGGTTTCTTCATTACCGTGTTTGAAAAAATTGATCCAACCAACCAAACTAACCCAGCTAAAAGAGCCAACGAAGAATCCACTGAAGATGAAGTCAAGAAACCAAAAGTCGAAGACGAAAAAATCAAACCACACCCTCAAGCAAGAACCAAGATGCCCAGAAACGCCAATGAAGAGCCATTCATCTTCTTACCTGAAGATAATGCCGAATTACAAAAATGTTGGCCATTTTATGGGTTTTCCGAGAAATTCCCCAAAGATTGTACTTTAGTCAGAAACGCTACTGGTGAGCCATTAAGATCTATTTACTACGTTGCACCAGTCATCAGAGATTTACTTTCAATTGAAGATCAAAAATTGAAAATCATCCATGCTGGGATCAAATTATTCGTTTCTCAAAGAAACGATGCCGGTGATTGTCCATGGAGAGTTCAAAACGAATCATTACATACCCTTAAACAATATATCGGGGACGACAGACAAGCTACTTGTAATCTCGATTTATTGAAACATCTTTTCCAAGCCGGGTTCCCAAGATTAAGTGATCTCAGAGATATCGATCCCGAGTTTTTCGCCAAATTAGATACCATGGGTGAAGGTTGTGTTTTCCTTAATGTTAAACGTGGTGACGATTTAGAAGATTTATTCTTACCTTTATGGAAAGGTAGATCAAATGTCAACTTGATGGTCAACAAAAAAGATACTCATGAATTACTTTACCGTGTATTTGGTATTGAAACCAGTGCTAAAGATTTAAGTAAAGAAACTGCTTACAACAAGAAACACGAAGAAATTAAAGCTAATATTGAATCAGAAACTCCAGAAGTTGAAGAAACCCCAGAAGTTGAAGAAACCCCAGAAGTTGAGGAGACTCCAGAAGTCGTCGAAGAATCAAAGGAAAATTAAACCTGTCATTGACGATTGTCGCCCTGTAAAATATATATTTGATAGAATGAATATAAACAAATAAATACTTCGTGTAGCTATTTTCAGTCACCCAACCTGTAACTTATATATTTGATAGAATGAATATAAACAAGTGAATAATTGATTTATTCACTATATGATTCGCTTCGTTTGATCCACTTGCTGCGCTCATTCATACGTGCTCCACCCCAGAGTAGTAGCTATTAAAATATGCATTTGAAATAAGTAGAAAGAAGTAAAGTATGTAAATGTGGATGCAGTTTAAGTATATATAACAATCTGTTGTATCTATTAGTCATCATCACTTGAATCAGTTTGGCTATCGTCACTATTCTCATTGTCTTGATCATCATCATCTTGATTATCATCATGTTCATTATCTTCAACATCCTCTACCAATTTCATCAAATCTGTATTCTCACTTGTGGTCAAGTTGTCTGGTTCTGTAAACATTTGTGTTGTGCTTTCATCAATCATTTCATCTATCCAATCTTCTACCATCATCCCAAGTGAAAGTAATGCCGTTTCATCCATGGATCTACAAAACCGTTTGTTTCTCAGGCCTCCCGTAGTAAGCTTCTTACTCGTGTAATAATGCAATGCATTCAATAAATCTGAATCTGGTAATTCTGGCAACTCATTCCTATCTACTATAGGTATTTTGATATTACTATTTTTTCTAAATTCCAAAACCTCATCTGGCGGTAGCACATGTACGTTCTTTGCTGTAAACATATCTTCGTAATCGGGAGCATCTTTGTCCAACTCAATATAGATCTTATCGTTGACAATTTTGAAACTATGGTATGGTGACTGTTTCACAGCATTTCTATCGATATCTCGTCTCAAAGAGTAATTCCCAGCAACAGCATGGTACACATTACTGTCATGTAGTCTCTTCCGTACTTTGTCCTTGTTTTCCAACGATTTGAATGTCTTTAGCATCTTGTTTCCATTCTTTTACGGAGATGCCCTCCACAAGTGCGTGAAATCGAAATCCAATGTTTACTATTTAAATATCAAAACCAAAACAGATCAAATGGTCGACTACCAAGCTTTGATTCAGCACCATTCACTTCATCAGGATGTACAGACTATAGTTCAATTGAATGAACAGAGAAAATCGCTAATTAAAATGGCCATTTTTAAGCTATTATCTTTTCAAAAGGTTAAAAATAGCGAAAATCTAGACGAACAAGTTGCTAGTTTGAAGAGCCAAGTCAATGAATATGAGTTGTATATTAATAAACTCAAACAAGAGAATTCTTCGAAAATGATTATCCTTAATGGAAAGATAAAATCTCAACAACAAGAATTGGCGACGGTGAACAAACAATTGAAGGAGGCTAAAGAAAATAAGGGCGCGTTCCAAGCTAAGACCAAGTTGGCAAAACCTGTGTTTAATGCTGGTAACTATTTATCCCCGACCTTTGGATCAAAGAGTAAATCAATTTACAGTGATGATGAAGCAAGTATACTGACTCCAGTAATACGGAAAAAGACCAGCAAAATATCACTCAAGCGACTGGACGAAGAACCTGAAGTTACAAGACAGACGAGGTCCAAGAAAATAGAAGACACACCGAGTTTACCCCCTGCAAAACCAACTTCCCCATTTAAAACCCCCAGCAAATCGACATTTATTGAGAATTTCGATAAAACTGATGATTCAGACCACTCAGACTCAGACCCACAATCATTTACTCCTACAAGGAAAGCTACAATAAGTTCACCAACTGCTAAGGCAAATGTTCAACCAAAAATAAAACGAAAAAAATTAAAGCTACGTAAATCTGTCAAAAGCGATGTGCAAACATCTCCAAGATCGGCTAGAAAGATGGGGATAGACAATGATGATATGGATACTGCAACTTACTATTCCGACGCCAACTTCTTGCATCAAGAAGAAACTCCACATAAAAGACCCAAATTTAGCCACTAAAATTCCATTAAAACGAGTATAAACAAAACCATATTTCACTTAAGTGATATTCTATCACCTTAGTCTCTTACATAACCATCTTTACTCTTTAAAATCGTGTATATCCCCATATTTAATAAATTTGACACATTTATCACGTGATTCGCCTCACAACGGCGAGAATTAGTAATGGCGAACCAGTCCGATTCTACAACCGAAGGCAGAACACGATCGTACACGGTGGAAAATGCTTAGATCTAGAGGTATAGTGAGGCTAGGGAAGGTGTACTCTGAGGTTCCTTTGATGGCTCTTCGGAGAGCCACCCGGAGTCATACGCCAGTTGTAATGGATGAAATACTAAAAAGTGGTGTTAGAAGTAATCATGATATATTAAGACTGTTGAGTAGAGATGATGATGATACGATATTAAGATTATTGAATAAATTTGATGGAAAGCCAAGTGATACTGATTTGGGATCTGATAAGCCCAAAGATGTGGAGAAAGATAAGGAGAATGAAAAGGATATTGAACAAGATAAACCGAAGGAGGATTCTGATAAAGACATTGAAAAGAAAGATGACGATATTGTTGACAAGTCGAATGAAGGCTCTGTCTCCCAGACCAATTCTGGCTCTACAGCAAGCTCTGCTGGTGGTGCAGCACCACCTGGTGGAAATAACAATAACAATAATAATAACAATAATAATAATGGAGATAAAGATGAGGCTGAAGCTAACACCACGCTTTCTCCTAATCCCGAAACCGGATTATACCCCCCATTATTGGCAATTC
The DNA here is from genome assembly GCA_037042355.1 of Candida sp. Y128-05E. Classification (NCBI taxonomy): domain Eukaryota; kingdom Fungi; phylum Ascomycota; class Pichiomycetes; order Serinales; family Debaryomycetaceae; genus Candida; species Candida sp. Y128-05E. Next base: position 101,273 of record JAXQKE010000039.1, on the reverse strand, counting down.
CCATGAAAGATCGCCCTCCATTGCCAGGACGTCCATTTGCAATCAATATCACCGATCCTGAAGTTATTACTTCGATCTATACTATTATAGATAAACGCGAACCTTACTTTGTTTTGTTTCATGTCAAGGATCCAAATGAAGCTGACACTGATGTGATTAAAAGTAAAGACTCAGTCCATGACATTGGGGTTCATTGTCAAATTATAAGACATACTGCTCCAAGACCAGGGGTTTTCAACGTCATGGGTTATCCTTTAGAACGATGCCAATTAGAAGAATTGAAAACTCCATCAGATGAACCTAGCACTGAAGTGGAGAAATCTAACAAGTTAGACAAGGACACAGAAGAATTTCCTACTTCATACTTGAAGGATTCAAAAGTTTCTTATGCTACAGTCAAACCAGTGAAAGATGAACCATATGACAAAGAATCAACCGAGATCTCATCCTTAGTCGAATCATTAAAGGTACTTTTGGGTAAATTGGGTGGTAAAAACCCCCTTGAAAAACTTCAAATCAAGGAAGGTATGGACTTGGTAAAAGATCCATCTAAATTTGCCGATTTTGTTGGTTCCACAACCCATGGTGATCCTAAAAAAATCCAAGAAATCTTGGAAGCTAAAAATGTCGAATCAAGGTTATCCAAAGCTTTGGAATTATTAAAAGTAGAATTAAAAGCTAGTTTAATCAAGGAAACTACCATTCATAACTTGAGTTCAAAAGCTGATGAATACCAAACTAGACTTTTCATCAAAGAATTCATCAAGGAATTACAAAAACGTGCGGGTATTGTTGAATCAGAAGATAAGAAAACATCCAAGTTTGACGAACGTCTTAAGCATTTGAAGTTATCAGAGGAAGCTATGGAAGCTTATACAACAGAAAAAGCTAAAATGGAAAGCCAGAGCGAACATTCAAGTGAGTTAGGTGTCACTGAAAGATATTTAGATTGGTTGACATCTATTCCTTGGGGAATCTACTCTAAGGATAAATTTAACATCAAAGAAGCTAAACAAGTCCTTGATCGTGATCATTATGGGTTAAAAGATGTCAAGGAACGTATCTTGGAGTTCATTTCAATGGGTAGAGTTTCAGGTAAAGTGGACGGTAAAATCTTATGTTTAGCTGGCCCACCTGGTACAGGGAAAACTTCAATTGCTAAATCCATAGCTGAAGCATTAGATAGAAAATACGTCAGAATCGCCATGGGTGGTATTCAAGATGTTCACGAGGTTAAAGGTCATAGAAGAACTTACGTTGGGTCTATTCCAGGTCGTATTATTGGCGCCTTAAAACAAGCAAAAACCTCCAATCCTTTGATGTTGATTGATGAAATTGATAAATTGGACTTGAGTCGTAGTGGTGGTGCCGCATCTGCATTTTTGGAAATTTTAGATCCAGAACAGAATAATGCTTTCGTTGATAACTATATTGACGTTAAAGTTGATTTATCAAAGGTTCTTTTTGTTTGTACTGCAAATTACTTAGGGAACATCCCAGCTCCTTTGAGAGATAGAATGGAAATCATTGATGTTTCAGGTTACACCAATAATGAGAAAATTGAGATTGCAAAGAGACATCTTATTCCTGATGCTGCCAAAAAAGCAGGATTGGAACCTAAGCATGTTGAAATTAGTGATGACACAATCTCTAGATTGATTGAAAAGTACTGTCGTGAAAGTGGTTTGAGAAATGTCAAGAAGTTGATCACAAGAATGTTCAGTAAAGCTTCGTTGAAAATTGTTGAACTGGTCGAGGAACGTGAAGACGCCTCCCCAGCTAAAAGTAAGGTCAATATCGAGGACATCGAAGGTGTTAAAATCGACGACCCCCCAATTACCCCAGTCAAGGAAACAGAAGCGAAGGAAGAGCCAATCACAATTGCCACAACCGCTGAATTGAAATCAGAACCAAAGGAAAGTACCCTTAAACCTAATGAATCAAAAGAGACTGACGAGGAAGAACTTGTGAAGTTGGAAATACCTGAAGATATCAAATTAGAAGTCACTCCAGAAAATTTAAAGGATTACGTAGGACCCGAAATCTACACTAGGGATAGAGTTTATGAATCACCTCCACCAGGGGTTGCAACCGGACTTGCATATAGTTCGTCTGGTAGTGGTGATGCGTTGTATATTGAGTCAATTTTAACTCATTCAATCAGCTCAGGCTCAGGTCATGCAGGTGTCCGTGTAACCGGTAGCTTGAAGGATGTTATGAAGGAATCTGCATCTATCGCTTACTCATTTGCAAAGCTGTATATGGTGAAGGCATTCCCAGAAAACAGATTTTTCGAGGCTGCTGAAATTCATGTTCATTGTCCCGATGGAGCAATGCCCAAGGATGGTCCATCAGCTGGTATTTCATTTACGTCATCTTTGATTTCTTTAGCTCTAAACGAGCCATTGCCACCAAAGGTTGCAATGACTGGTGAAATCACTGTAACTGGTAGGGTCTTACCTGTTGGTGGATTAAGGGAGAAAACCCTTGGTGCTAAAAGATATGGATGCGATACTATCATTTTCCCCAAAGACATTGAAAATGAACTTGAAGAAATTCCAGATGAAGTGAAAGAAGGTGTTACATTTATTCCCGTTGAATGGTATCAAGAGGTATTCGATAATATCTTCCCAAACATCTCAAAAGAGAAAGGTAATAAAATTTGGAAAGATGAATTTAGTAAATTAGACCAAACAAAAAAAAGTAAGAAAAAGACAACATAAACTGTTTTTGCATAAAAAAGTTGACAAAGTCTCTACATCATGATTTTGTTATTCAACCATCATACCAACCCATATATTTGTATATAATTTAATCTAAGTAAATGCATAGTACCGTTATTATTTTTTTTCCTTTTTGACTTGATCAAAGAATTCCCGAACACTTTCTTCTGTTACTAATTCACCTTGCTCAGCAAATGGCTTGAAAAAGTCATTAAGCTTCTCTCGTATTTTATTGTAGGCATGCAAACCCTGTATAGCTTGTTCTTTTGGTAACGATTGTAACGCGTCAGCACCTAGGTCAAGCAATGATCCAGTATTGGATAAGTTTCCATCGGCGTCATCGTCTTCTGGCGGTTCATAAACAGGATCATCTTCAAAGAGATAGGCATTATGTTGCAAGAATTGCTTTAGTTTGGTATCCTCGGTTACCTCGCTTAATTGACGCAAATGAACTCTGAATCCATTTCGGAGAAACATTGAATACGGTATACTAGCATCTTGACGTTTGGGATTGCTTTCCATAGCTCCAGCTTTTCTCTTTTTGGTAGATACATCAAGCTCATCATTGTCTTCAACTTTGACTAATGAATTGTTGAAGATTTCGAATTTCTCATTCCATTGATCAATCGATTCTACTGAACTAAAATGGGGTAACTTGGTCAACACAATGTCGGGAGTATCAATTTCTTCAAACACTTTTTTAAACGTCAGAACACATTTCCAGCATATAAAACAATCGAATGTACTTAAACTGGGGAAGTGGGGGTATTTTGACACTTCATCGTCGTCATCCCTTTCTTCATCTGAAATATCGGTAAAAGAAATATCAATTTTCAGATTATTTTCTGTCTCTGCATCTTCACCTGGTGGAGGTAAATCGTCGATTAAGTTTTTACCATTCAGCAGACTTTTGAGAAACCCTTGCTTGTAACCGAGAATACACTCCTCATGGAACCAATCTTCGCCACATTCAAATCCAAAGTAACACTGTATCATATTTCCATCCAAGGGGTTATATGGTTTATCACAATTGCAAAATAACCCTTTAAAATTGTGATTATAGTTATTTGAAGACGAAGGTATATCTTCAGGCACTAGATCAAGAGCAGAAAGCGACAGCGATGAACTAGTCCGCCTAATAGGGCCAGAGACCGACCCAGTTCTGGGTCTGAAAGATGTATCTTCACTCTTACTTTTCAACCGTAGTTTACAAGCACCATTATCAATATTCAGCATTCGTGTGGTTCCACAATCACAGACAAAATTCCGCTTTGTGAACAATTCGACAATTTCATGCGACAGATGGCACTGGATTGAACAAGAATAACACACACCGACATCCTGACCACTTTTTTTGGAACAGTCCAAACAGGCAAACACTGGTTGTCGCAATTCACCTTTTTCATAAGTACAATCATCAGAATTAAATGGCATCAACTCTCTTGCTTCACGCTCCAACTCTAGCTGACTCGCAAGATAGTCAACCGCTGTGATTGAATCATCTGTAGACACCTGACCCGACATTTGATCCGATCTAACCCTCCTTCTATTCTTGCAGCACTTTAGTTAACGCGCTTTAAATTTTGGTGGCGGGCGCTACCATCTACAGGTTAATTTTGCAACCATTATAAACTGTTTCACAATTCGAAGTATTGTTGAAGTTAGAGTAATATGGTTTGTTGATACTGCCGTAGCTCATTCTACAAGCCTAATTTATTTTTTCATAGGCGTATTTTAGGTTTCTACAATTCTAAGAAGTTCTCAACTAACCATCTAACTTTAAATAATAACTCAGGTTAAAAAGTCTATTACGAGACAACTTGTAACCCATTTACCTACAATTACAAAAATAACTTTCTAAAATAAGATATGCTTTGAATATAAACATATAGAAATATCGTACAAATACATTAAAAAATGTGATTTAAATTAAAAGATCATAAATCTTTTAATTCTTGGTTGATGCAACATTGGATACTTGGTATCATTATAATGAATAAGATGTTTTTTTTTTTTAAATTTACTCTTCCATAGATTTAATTTCCTTGACAATTTCATCGTAGGTTTCTCTATATTCATCAGTTTTGTCGGCATTTTTCTTAGATTTACCACCACCTGGGACAATCATGACACATGAGGTTGGTCTTTTAGTGGCACCGGCAGAACCTAAATCTTCCTTTGAAGGAATGAAAATGAATGGAACTGAAGAGTCTTCACATAAAACTGGTATGTGTGATATGACATCAGCTGGAGAAATGTCACCAGCAAGAACAACCAAACCTTTTTCACCTTTTCTTAAACCTTTAACAACTTCTTTAACTCCTCGTTTAACATGTTTAACTTTAGAAGCCTTTTTGACGGTCTTTAAAACTTTTTTATTCAATTTTTTAGAAGCTAAAGGTTTAGCGAACGGCAAAACAGCAGACATTCTTTGCTCGTAGTTATCTTCAGTGGATTCTTCCTTGGTTTCCTTTACTTTCTTTTCTTTAGCCATGGTTATTAAGTGTATATTTGCTTCTTTCTAACTTTTGTTAATAAAACTGAAAAATTTCCCAGCGATGCTCATTGGAGATTTTGAACCGCCGCACGAACTTTTGTTAGGAGATGAAAGTATCAACAGAAGTGGAAGAGATAATAGGTTGTAATGGAACAGAAGGGAGGTATTAATAAGAGGAAGCGAGCTTACAATCTGCTACAGAAAGAAAGTGATGTTTTGCAATTGGAAAATTTTGATAAAGTGAAAAATGAAGTATCTATAGTTAGTGATGATAAAGTAAGGAATAGTATCAACAAGTTTACTTCTAGTGATGATGATGAAGATACGTTTATAAAACTTGTAGTTTGCCCTAGTGAAGGGGAATATTTTGAAAATAATTTGGTTCAATTGACCCAAGATATGAAGACTGATTTTGGGTTACAAGATGTATCTATTTCCTCCAATGGATTTGATCGGTTTGTTACATTGTATGGTTCAAAGACTGCAATTGCAAAGTCTGGTACTTATTGCAGTTTCATATTGGCAAAAATTAATAATTTTACGAATACTCAATTGACTTTAAAGTCTTCGACTTACCGTCTTACAGTGTTGTTGAGTTCGTGTCATGATTATAAAGGGTTGAGAAAGTTGGAAATTAGCCAGTACCAGTATAATCGGGGATTGTTTGCTGCTCATTTATATGGCGATTTTAATAATATTTATAATTTTGTTTTGCAAAGCGGAGGAAGTAAATACTCAAATGATGACACAATACATCAACAAGAGCTATTTGGAATTCATCTAACTGCTAATATCCTGGACAGGTCTCTGGAGAAAAGTCAATTAACTACTTCCATGAATCGCGCTTTGGAATTTGTATCTAAGTATACTACACAAGTTTAATGAATTATGAATAACTATCCTTTTATATTAATTTCTAATATACTATACTTTTACTACCGTAGCAGGTTTTGTTTTGCGAGATATAGAAGCAACTCTGTCTCCCAACGATAACGCCAATCCTTGTCCCTTGGATCTGATTCTAACATGTCCAATGATTGGACCATCGACCTGTTGTTCAATACATAAATTAGCCAATGCATCTTCACCAAATGATGAACGAGAGTAAAGATTGGCTGATAAGAATTTACATTCTTCGCCAATGATTGCACCGGGGGTTAAACAGTTCATGTTAGTGCCCTTCATCAAAACATCAAGGTACTCCTTCAATGAATCCATTTGCGCCTTGATGGTGATTTTGTTTTCCCATTCGAATTCATTCCACATTTTACGGAATTGACTTTCTGAACAAGTGGCGGGTTTGATGTAATCCATGATATCAATGTGAACATCATTCAAGATAACAATGGTTGAATCGTCAGAATGTTGACCATCATAAACAATATTACCAAACAAAACACCAGTATCGGCGGAAGTAACTTTAACTGTGGTTTGTACTTTGTAGAATCCATGAGGTCCAATGTTAGCAGTGGTTGGTTTATCTACAACCTTCAAATCACCAAGAGTGGCAAATTCAACCGATAAATTTCTTAATGTTGTCTTAGTTTGGTTAACCAACAACACTTCTAATACAACATCATATTGGTGTACTTTTACATACGCCTCAGCATATATAGGATCAGAGAAACCTGTCAATTGTATTATTTTGTTCAATCTTGAAGACAAGTCTTCTTTCTTGATATTGCTTCCTGAAGCCAAGGTAATATCATCGACATTAGATTTACCACTCTTTCCGTTCTTGTTGAATTGTCTGAAAACAATTGAATTATCAACTTGTTCGGCATTTTCGTGGAAATCCTTGGCAACTTCTTCTGCCCTCTTTTCTTCTTCTGCTTCGACTTGTGCACTGAAAGCATCTTTGGTGGCATCTAAGAATCCACTTTCGATTAAATCGGAATCGACTTCATCGGACAACAATTTGATATAAGAAACAATTCTTTCGGCAGAATCTTCATCAATCTTCTTTTCTACCAAGTTGGATTCCCCGACTCTAACAATAGATACCATGATCAATAATGCCTCTGCTTTTAATGCATTGAGGATTTGTTGTTTGGTTCCCAAACGGACCAAACGTAATACCAATTTGGTCAAAGTAGATGCTAAAACTGAACCAAGATAGAAATCTCCACCCAATATAAGTTTTCTGATTGGTGGTTTATCTTCTTCTGATGAATCGTGAACTTCGGTGGTGAAAGCATTTTCTGTAGCGTAAGTACCATCTGGTAAAACAACTGGGCCTTTAGCTCTAGTAGGATTTTCCGATTCCGCTTCTCCGTTTTCGGCAGTGGTAATTTTTCTTTCGCTGGCTAAAATTGGCACTTCACCAATTGCCGATCTAATATATTTCCAAGCTTCTTGCACTAATTTTTCTTCGAAACTATATTCACCAATGATCCATAAAGAACCACGGAAAACCTTACCGCTTTTAACTGTGGGTAAAGCTTGTATCAATCTTAAGATAATTCCTTGTCTCAAATCAGGGAATTTTTCAACAACTTCTTTAACAAACACAATAACTTCGTAGGCAGCGGCAGTGTTCAAGTCCTTCATTGAATCTAATAACAAATCAATCACGTTAGCAGCAACCTCAACAAATTTGACTGCCAATTTATGGATAGCATTGATCAAAAGTTGTCTGTACTCGGATAATTTTTCTTCGTTCGAATTGGAAGATTTTTCAAGTTCTTTCTTCAACAATTTGACAATATCTTCGACGTTTCTCGAACTGACGAATTTCAAGGTAACTTGAAGGGCTTTTTTACGAACATCCAAATCTTGGGAATTCAAAACACGTAAGATTTCAAGCGCCAATTCGTTCAAAACACCAGGGTATTGGGAATTTAAGTCGTCAATACGTTCCAAAGAGATAATTTTGACATTATTATCTGCTTCTTCGGTAGCCAATTCGACGAATTTAGTCCCGGCCAATAAAATCGACGAAGGGTTTGAGGTCAATGTAGCTAAAGTATTGGCAGCTTCGTACACGACAACATTGGACGAACTCTCAAGGATTTCGGTCACCAATTGGGCGTATTGCGATTTCAAATTAGCGTTAGAGATTGAATCTCGTTTAATGAATTCGAGGAAGGCTAATTGTAATAACGGACCCAAAGCTTCAATGATGGAGATATTATCTTGAATGTATTGTAAAGCAGCATCTCTGTTGATATCACTTAAACACATGAAGGCATTTCTTTTACATACCGAATCGGTTTCATCGTAAAGGAAACGGTAGATTAACTCATCAGCATCGGGACATAAATGGTTACTAACCTTGAAAATAGAGTATAAAGCAAACACAGCATTTTTTCTGACATAGGCATGTCTGTTTTCCAAACATTGTCTAACGTTGGGGACCAATGTTTCCAACAATTCGGGTTCTTTCAATTTATTTAAGTATCTTAAAGTGTTACCTCTAATGAATTCATTAGGATGTTGCAAGTCTCTTTGGATAGCATTACACACAAGAATCATTTCGTGTCTCATTTTACCTTGATCATCCAATTTAGGACAAACTTCCCAGTAAAAGTATAATAATTTCTTCAATTCCTTGTTTCTGGAAGGCATGACAAATCTAATGATATGCATCAATAAATCCGGCATTGGATCACCATTAATAATGGTTATCAAGATCCTTTTCATAGCATCGACCTTGTCGTCGTCCTTACCCTTTTCCAACAAGTTCTTAAACTCATTAACGGAGGTTTTACTAGCCGTATTCGGCTCGTAAACTAATGTATATCCTGAATCAGCCATTATTCTATTAGTTAGTATATAGTCACTCAATCAACCGATATATGTCTGAACTTACCAAGATAATTGATACTGTATTGATTCTTAGCACCATTTTTCATACGTGTTGTTCATTTTCCAAATCAAACACACCAAATTTTTGTGTGGGACACGAACAATTTCTTAACTACTACAACAAACATATAAACCAAAGGAATATATACTAGGTAACACTCTATATAGTTATTAATCACTGTCACTAGATACATCTGGGTTGGCTAGCATTAATTTCGGTCTTTCTTCATATTCATACGCATCTTCATTCTCCATAGACCCATTTTCTATTTCCGTATCATCTTCTCCACCTGGACTGTATTTGTAGCCAGGATGTTGGTAGTAGCCACCGCCAATGGCGCCATTAAGGCTTTCAGACGAGGATGAGGAGACGATGGACTCTTCAATAGTAGAACTAATCATACTTGACGCAGCTATACTTTGTACATCCACAGTGTTTGTAGATCCAGTTGAAATTCGGGCAAGGTTGGCGCCAGAAGTAACTGGGCTCATGCTAGTTAGCTTGGGTTCAGGACTCACTGTTTTGAGTTCGGGAATTGTACCAATCGTTTGTCTAATACCTGTATCCTTATCGTCAATCTCACCCGCTAATAACCGTGGTTGCAAATGTCCATGTTTCAATTCAACACCACTCTTTTTTAATCTACTTTGATTGAATGGACCTGCCAAACGTTTGTATCTGCCATTAGCATTAGGTGCGAGACTAGCTTTATCCAATGGTTTTATACCAATGGGCAATTTCCATTTGCCGGGCCCGTTTTCATTATAAGCAGTACCAGCACTCCGTCTGATTAATAATACGTAGTTTGACCTTTCACCTTCCCCTGGTTTCAAATTTAGCCCCTTTTTAATTGTCGCTAGATTCGCCGGCTTAGTGGAATGAGAACTGAATATTGAACTAATTGAACTTGATTGTCGTTTATGGTCTGCAGTAAATGTTTGTGTAGATTCTAATGGTGAGGATAATACTGGTTTGATAATATTCTTCGAGCCATAAGATAAAGTTCTACTTGTCATGCCGGAAAGATTGGTGGAACTTTTTCTTGGGAATGCCTGACTTGTTTCCGAACCTCTTCTCGAGAGCAATGATTCGATATTTCTATCGAACGACGAATTTGTCGATTTGACCGATACTTCTCGTGAAACAAATTGAGCATCAGACGGGGACAAGGGTGGCGAGACTCCCGGTGTCGAAATCGGATATGGAGCTTGCATATCAGTTGCTCCCGTAAAAGAACCGGGTCTTGGACTAACCATGGCGTTATTTTCAATTATTGGATTCTCAAGTGATGATTCGCTCGATAGTTTATATTCTTCAGGTACTTTAAATTCACCATACGCTGAATCAGACATTTTTGAAAGTGTGCGAGATGTTTGCTCTAAAGTAGGTTCATTGGAAGAACTTTTACTTGGTCCTTCAGAATGTGAAGTCGAATTCTCACTGGCATAATCAATAATCTCAACTGGACCCATCGGTTTTGCCGAAAGACCTTCAAATTCTTTAATCGGAGGTGTATGGAAATTTTCTAGTGAATCATTAGCAGGACTTGAAAAATTCAAAAATGAATCTCTATTGGAAGACTTTGTTTTGGTTATAGCCTCGAAGGGAGAATCGGTAAAATTAAAACTATTGTTGGATTTCAATGGTGAGGTGTGTGAATCTTCTTTCCATTCATAACTTGAATCCAAAGGTGTAGGTGTCCTCGAGTTATCAAGGGCTGATAAAAATGTGTCTTTTTCAACCCGGGGTGAATTTGTTCTAGAAGTAGAAGATAATTGCGCCAAATGCTTTACTGGCGATTTTTGAGAATCACTGAAATCTGATAATTGCATGATATTAGGCGATCTGGGTATTTTGTTATACGTTCTCGAACTATTGGGATCGGTTATATTATCGTCGGAAATATTTGCATCGGAATCCGAATCCACATTAAAATAATTGATTTGATTCTCAATGGAGTCAATGAGATCATTCATATTCGATTGTTGATGACTTACTTGAGCCCGATGTGATTGCGCCACTTGCAGATCTTGAGGAGGTTGGTATTCTTGAGAATGCTGCAGTAATGATTTTTTGTGTGTAAATTGGTCAGCCGTCACCTTTGGAGTGGTATCATCATATTTATTCGAATCAAAATCAACCACAAAAGGTTCGTGAGTTGAAACTGGATTGAATTGAAAATCATCGGATTCTGGACTTTCGGAATGAAAAACATTCGGACTTACAAGCGAATCTAAATTTGAATCTCTATTTGTACTGTTCGAATGCGGATTGGAATTGTAGTTTGGTGAAGTATAGTCTGAGCTTGGAGTTAGGTTCAGGCTAGGCAAATCATCTTGCATATCTGGTGGAGCTTTTCTATGCAATTTTCTTTGATTTGGACTTCCTATCCCTGGTGAAGTTACTGGACTTAAGTTGAGTTGTTTATTGAAAGTATTAGGTGAAGGTGATGCAGTTTCATGCTTTTTCGATGGAGTTGTTGGATCTAACATTGATCGCGTATCAGGTATCGACCTAGATGCTTCATGATTTAACGACTCCGATTTATTATTAATTGTTTTAGTATTGGAGGGTGAATTCGATTGTTGTGGCCTCAAGCTATTGCTTGACTTTGTTATTAAACTTTGTTTTAAAAGATTATTCTTAGGATTAGATGTTGGAGTCGACACACTCCGTGTACCTTTATCGGCATCACCAAAGATCGCAGACAACCGTGCTCCAAATAGCTTACTACCTCGTTTATCTTTTTCATGAGACATGGTTCATCTAATGTCTAAGAATCTGATTTTCAATTGAAAATACAAATATGTTTAAACGACAAAGGACTTTTAGTTTTTGGTTTCCAATACACCAGTGAAATGAAAATTGTAAGACCTATTAATTATATTCTAGTATCTACCAATTTAGCTCTATAGATATCAATTGAAATAGGTGATACTCTACAACAATAGGATTGAAATGAGATTCCAGTATCCTGCAGACAATACTTTCTATGGAGAATTCGTCTACGGCTTATACCGTCAACCAACACTGAAGTTAGGAACGTATTCAGGTTTCTTTTGATTTATCTTATAGTTATTTTAGTATATTTTGTATCTATATATCACAACTTCCTACTTTTGACAAATCAATTTTATTACTTCGATCACTATTGAAGATCCCCCATTCTGTTTCCCATCTTCGATTGGGTTCATGGTATATACTCTTCCAAGGCTCATCGTATGCCTCAAAGTAGTAGTATCCGTATTTAGTATGCCTTACTTTGCATAAAAAATCATTCATAAAGTATTCAAAATTCGGTAAATTTGCAACCGATGATAAGAATTTACCCCCTTGTATGGGCCATCCGACCTCGGTGATGACTATGAGGGTGTTATAATAATTCATGGGTTCTAATTGATACTTGATAAAATCAAACACCCAATTAGATGCATATTCAACTTTGCCTCCACCAAAAAATGGATGGATATTGGCACCAATGATATCACAATTGGCTAGTAAGTTGGGACTAATTAGCGATCCAATTTCCGCAGTTCCAACAGGTATTTGAGAGTCCAATGTTTGAAGGTATCTTCTAGTTGATTTAATATATTTAATTAGTTCATCTTCGGATTTGTCATGACGAAATAATACCTCATTTCCAACAAATACACTATCGAACATATAATCGGGATATGCTGTAAGTAATCGTTTTGCAGTATTCAATTGATCATTATTGACGGTGTTATTACTTCCAATCCATATTCCCAATGACACTGTGACGTCCAACTTCAATTTGGCTATGGTGCGTAATATCAATTCTGCTTGGTCACATTGAACTCCATATGTTCGGATTCGATTGGTTATCACGGACAATTTCACCAAATCTAATTCAACATCTCTTGCTGTAACCCCACATTCTGGTTCCATTGATTGCAATGGGGAATATGCCACACCGTACATTTTCTTAGCTATTGAAGTCAGTTTTCTCGTCTTGTGCAATTCCCAATCAAGAATTGGTGACTTATTGTGATACTCTTCAGCAAATTTCAATTGAAAACTAGATTTGGAATAAGCATCCAGAACGTTTGGTTCGCCGTAACGATCAATATACATTTGAGAAAGCTCATCTTGATTTCTATTAAAATACCTTGCAGTCGTCTCTTTTGTACCTTTGGCTAAATATACAATCGGAGGAATAAACCCAGCAAGCAAAATCACTATGACAGCTGCTAGAAATATTATAATATAGGTCATTCTTCTCCAGCCATAAAATCCTTCTTCATAATACTCCTTGGGCTCTGATTTCTTCTTTTTCTTCTTGTTACTGTCATCAGTGGCTTCTATTTCTTGTGGTTTGTTCTGAGACTGATCTTTAGCTTGACCGTTGGTGTCTTCATTCCCTTGATCGTTGTTGGTGTCTTCGTTTATTGATCCATCTAAAGTCCTCATTCCAGTGTTCAATTCAATAAACAACAGTGTGTTCTTATTTCGAGGTTTTGCCTTTTGTTGTCTTGTAGGTACCGAATTCGGTTCTTCGAGTCTAAACGCATCTTCGAGGATTGGAGATAAACCACCAGAACTTAAAGGCGAGATTGTATCGAGGGCAAATTCTCGACTCGGTGCTGATTTTGCAGAAGGTTTCACTGTTATAGACCCCGAATTCATAATCGAATTTTGTGGATTTGAATCATTAGATGCACTAAATTTATCCAATTCAGTTTGACGAGAAATCACCTCATCCACATATTCATCAATGAATGCAGATATATCTCGAGAATCTACCAACTCCAATTCATTATTAACACTATTTTGAATCTCATTATTACCAGTATTTTGGATCTCGATTTCAATACCACTTAAAGATTTCGTCCTTCTTAACCTGGATTCCGATTCGATATGACTTCTTTCAAGTGAAACAACAGTAGCACTGGCTGTATTGGATCTCTTCAATCGATTATCATCATCTCTCGGATCTCCATCCATATTTAAGGTCCTGGTGTAATCTATGAACAATATTTAACGCTAAGTGCAAAAACTATGCTGCAAAAAAAAAAAAGAATCAACACATTAGAATTAACATTTTGTGGTTCTTTTAATTGACCACACTAAATCCATAATACTGTGTTTATATAAGTATATATAATGATGTACAGTTAACAGAATATCAAACGACCAAAAATAAACTTACTTTGACCAGTAAACATCTTTGCAAGACTTGACCGAACTATGGACAATTTAATCTCTTGATAGTAGAGTTGTTTGTTTCCAGTCATATATTCAAAAAGTATCCATCATCCTCGGGGAAACTCTATTCGTTTCGAATACGTTTTCTATCAGGACCACAAATCAAAACAATATGAGGTGTCGTTTGTAACATTCATCTAAGAAGTACTATTATCTGCATTATAATAAAATATCCCGTATCTGGTCTTTCCATTGGGATTCACTCCGAACCGAATATTCATTTGCAACCAACTAACATTTGCAACAAGCAAAACAAAGATTCCCAATGAAAGTAGCCACCGACGTGACACACCCATCTTCAGACATAGGACATATATTATTGCACACCCCAAAACATCCACACAAATCAATACAGAACTCACTACATTCGTTTGTATCTCGATGATAACCCGAACCGACCTCACTAATAGTAGCCTCAGTATCTCCCGACAGACGTGGGCTGTGACTTTCGTTTTTGTTATATGCCATAGGCCCGGTAGGTTGTGGCTCTTTGGTTACCGGCTTCTCCTGTATTTGTTCTTCATCCAGCATTCTAACTAAAGAAGTCTTTGATACAAGTTGAAACATCTAGAACCGAAGAAAAATCAAGAGCCGCGCATTTGTTACATCGTATTGAATAATCAATGATTATGTTGAGTACTCATTATAAGGTTAATAGACTTATATTTGCTATATGTATGTAAATATTTCTATTCTAACGGTTTTAAAGTTACTCAATTTTCAACCAGTATACTTGTAGGTACGACCATAACCAAAACAAGGTAAATGCCACGAACGAGATTCCACAGTTGAGAATGACCCAGAGGTCAGGGTACTTCGCAGGAGGGTCCATTCGATAGTCGATAATATGATAAACAATCATAAGGAGATACGATCCTTTAATAATCAAGTTCCAAATCCAATTTCGATTTTTCAAAATAAGTTTATAGCCAATAAGCCAGTTAATCAAGAAGAAACAAACAAAGTATTGTAAAATTAATCCATCTTTCTTTAATAATGGATACAAACTGAAAGTACCGACATTATTGATCCATTGGACTATATCAATCAACGACGGATCAATAAGAATTAATAAAGTCGAGGGAATCAATGGGATAAGGATGGATTTTTCATGAACTTGAAAGGAGTAAAGATAAAAGGCCATGGAGTTGCCAATAAATCCATAGATCAATCCTGGTACTAAATTTTTTGATTTTCTTAATTTGTAAAACAACATGAGATTGATTGGTAATATCGAAACGATTGTAGTTATTAAGGATAATCGGGAAAGTTGTTGGGCGTCAATAATTTGTTTGTATTTGACAATAATATTGGTGGTACACCAGAAATTGGCAACTTTATCTTCGAACAATCCTCGATTGAAGGGGAATACTCGATATAAGATTTGGAGCAACGTTTTTGGTTGGTGTATAAATGGTAATAATATAGTCAACTGAGTGATAATGACAGTAAATCCAATTGAAACCAATTGCTGAAACGATTTCAATTGACTTAGGATAAACACAAATATAAATGTCGAGTAGTATAACCCCATTTGTTTAAAGTTTATACAGCAAACGAACCATATGGAAGCCAAGATTAGTCTACCTTTGACCAATTCAATAAACGAATAAATGAAAAAGCCTAGCATGACGGAATTGAACTGGAAATGGCCATGATCAATCAAAATTAGGTGCGGTTGATTGATTATCAAACAAGCAATAACAATTTGGTCCATTCTATTCAACTTAAACTTTTTACCAAGCAAATTGGTAATTGCCAATATTCCAGGTATATAAAAGATCAATTCACTTAGTAAACTCAGGTATCTCATGAATGTTTTGATTTGATTATTTTCAATTCCTCGAGATGCATTTAATTCAAACCAGGTGGGATTGATGAAATTACCAATGAAACCAAATATATATGAGTGGAATGCAGTCAATGGAGGGTAATCTAAACCCCAATACTCTAAATCAAAATAATACCATTCGGAAATAGGTAAATGTATGGTCAATTCCATCCAATGTCTTTGAGCTTCAAAATCACCATGCATTGGTGATTGGCCCATTCCAGAATATCCACCTAATCCTACAGCAGCTCTTATGAGGATTGCCGACATGACTATGACATACCTAGCCGCCCATTGATCGGCAGCCTTTTCAAAATAGTGCAATATATCATAGATTGGTGAGAATTTGAAAGTACTTTTTGAAGATGCAGCAATTGGAGATACAAGCGGAGAATTGGGCAAAGAAACGGAGCCACTTGTCTTAGCAGGTGCACCTGGCTGGTGTTTAGTCTTTTTCTTCACCTTACCCATATTGTCTACGTTTGGTGAGTACTGAAAAATTGAGAATTTAAACTACAAACAGTTGGTTAAAAGATTTGCCAATTTGACCAATTGCAAAGAAACCGTGTAATGATTCACAGTGACCATAAAGACATCTACAAGTATATATATTCTACAACAATCACAGTACTATTTCGGTGGAAATACGGTTTATTTAGAAACAATTATACACCTTGTTTCGCAGTTATGGGGTAACATTCAACTAAAATCAAGTTGATATCAAATTTATCTTAATATTATACCTATTCAATTTCAAATTACAAATTTGGCCCTACATTTTCAGATTTTCAGTAATAAACACGGTAGAAATATGTATCCATATGTAGCTGATTCTTTAAGGTGATAGATATACATCAGGTGATATAAATCAGGTGTAGTAGCAGTGTTAAAACTAGACTTTTTCCGTGATTTTAGACACGTGCAAATTATAGAAGTGCTCCTCCTGCATAATATCTGACATGACATTCCATCCCCAATTGGGTCAAAATAAGCCACTTTAGATCTAGAACACTTGGGTGACGAATTTGGAAAGGCGGTAGATTAGTTTCAGCCACAAAACCATAGCCAGCCGATTTGAAAACATGTCTGATACTGCATAGTAATGCCGTAAATTGACAGTGTCTACATGTTGTTTAATTAGTAAAAGTAATTTATAACCACGTGACCTAATTCATAACGGATTGAAATAGGCAATCGTGGCCAAAACACAAGGGCTAATTTAATGGATTTCATATAGAAAAATCATTACTTATTTGTGGATATAATATAAGCTTCAAAGAAAAACAAATATAGCAAAATAAAGGATAAATTCAAAATTAAATATTACATCACGTGATCAATCCAAAAATTCATATCGTTCCGTCAAAATAAAGTCAAGTACAGAACCCCAATCATGAGGTATTTTTGCTGTTTATACCAGTTGCAAATGTAGCACTTTCGCATAGCTGTATTCAGTTTTCAAATAGGGTATCCAAACAGAAAATAATCATATTGCTCGACTTGATTCAGCCGCACCCAATGATTATGTCGTCTTCTCGTAGCCTCGTAGCAGTTTTCCAATGGGAATTTGTAGCATAAAGTGTATATTGCACATCTTGGACAAATAACTTGTCCTTCTTGTTTTTTTAACAGTTCTTGTTCTTGTTTAACTTTTTTCATCTCGTAGTTAGTAATACAGTATTGTTCTTCTTGAACATGTACCAGCTTTTTCAAGCTCCTCTTGTATATCAATCCTTGAGTTTTTATGTCTTCTCTCATTCATGACAAAAGCATAATTTATACTGAGAAGTATTTGAATTGAAAACCTTAGGAAATTCCTTGGTTTTCAATTATATTTTCATTATTCGTAAATTGGGCTCAAGGCAGGAGTTGCAAAATCTTCCATGTCAGACATGACATTTGCTTTGGAGAGAGGTGTTCAGGGTATATCAATCACTTATGGTTTCACTGGGAGAATTTTCCACAACCACCTACTGGTTTCTGGATTAGTTGAACGTGCTCTTCTCAGATACACTCGCAATTTGCTTGAGGGAGGGTATATTGCTTTTTATTGGACCAATGGAATAAGGTAAGCATTGTATGAACCAACTGTATTGTCCCTATTGTGTAATTAACAAGTATTGTGTGTTGTAAATTGTGGTCTGTAGTGATGGGTAACTAAGCATCCACTTTACAATTTGTTCCTCTTCAAAAGTACCACATTTCACCTTTGGTGGTATCAAGATATATCTAGACTTGCGCGTTACCCAATAACTAGTCATACGTCAAGCAATTATTCACATCATCAGTTTGGCCTTATCCATTCATTTTTCAGTCGAAGCGGCAGTAGTAGTACTAAGTGTACGAATACTAGTATCAAACTTCTGGACAATTCGCTCGAATATGACCAGCTCGTTTACATTTAAAGCAAGTTTTCGATTTATAGAGATCCACGTAATCATTACCATCACCTGATTTCAAAAGTTTACCAGCTATGAGATGAGAGAAGCTTCTAACTTTCTTTAAGGATGAACCAGATCTCATTTCTCTCCTGACTATCCGTTGAAGATTACCAGAGAGGCCGTCAATATACATTTTAGAGTACTCGAAATCTTCAAATAGAGAACCCAGTAACTTTCGTAATCGCCAGAACAAAACATCATAAGCATACCAGGAATCTGTTTGACAAAATTTATTAAATTCTTCTATTATCGATTCTGTTGTAATAAATTGGCTTCGGAAAGCAATTTTGAACTCTACCCACAGCATTGGTGTGTTATCTACCGGAATATTGAAAAACCAGTCTTGACATTCCTTTGTCATATTTAATAGTGCCACATACACCGACGTTTTCTCAAAAGTTTCAGAATACCAATCTTTGCGATCAAGTCTTGAAGTAACCGCAGTCACTTCGGATAAAAACCGAGCCGCATTCAATGGACTGCAATTGCCATCAAACTTTGGTTCAATCAGTATACTGGATTTATCGGAAGTTGTCATACCTCTCGGTCCAGTGGGAATAGTTTTTGCATGTTGTAAATGTTTCCCACCAGGATTATTGAATTCGTCAACTGTAATTTCTTCAATTCCTTCCATATCATCAATTGACGAGGGAGAACTATTCCGGGGGGAAAAGCAGTCTTGGTGGGCATCACCATTTGATAATTTGTACTCACTGTGAAAATCTTGTCTAACACCAGCTGAGTCTTCAACACATATCTCACCACCATCATGTTGATTTTCACAAGATTTGTTATATATATCTTCAAATGTAACGCGGGGTCTTTTACGAACATTCTTTTCCATATTATTTTGTTCACTGAACCGTGATCCAAGTGGACATTCGTCTCTTGAAAAGAGGGAACTTCTAGAGTAATCTCCAACCATAATCAAATAATTCAATGACTAAAAATGTTGAGCTTTATATAGGTTAGTATCGATATGCCTTAAACATGCATTTACTTACAAGACAGGTTACAGTAATGTATATGTACACACCAGAATATGTAACACTTTTTAACCTAACTTACCTTTTATAACTTGAACAGACCTTCGACAGCTTTAACTTATATAACTGAAGGTTATATTGACAAGCAGATTTAGGACCTACCAAACTTATTAATATTAAAATATTATCTGAGGTAAGTAACTAAAATACTGAAATTCTTAACTAACAAGACTAGACGAAATAACTGCAAAAAGTGTTAGCTTTATAGTGCAAATTTTTACCTTCAAGGGATAAGGTTTGAATGACCACTCCCACGTTATGATTGTTATTGTGTTTAAGGAGTGTAAAAAAAAGGGATGTGGTAGATCACTTTCGAAAAATCCCCTCTTTCTGGCAGAAAAGACAATGATCATGCTTATCTTTACGTAGGTTTGCGGGAATATATTTGACATATGACCGAGGTGGAGTTGTGTGAATAACTCAATATCTCTTAGATAAATTAGAAAACAAGGGAGAGGTGGAGAGAACCTCCCACTAAGAAAGAGTAAGTCACAAACCATAAATATCATAACCAAAAATGCAAATAGTGTCCTTGATGTTGAAGTTAATTCGATTGTGTTTGAAGACTATGTATAATGTTACAGATGGCCTTACCAGTGTAGGAGGTCAATGTCTACATGTCGGGAATGCATAATACTTCATGTTACATGCGGTATTGTATTGGTTGCAATATTACTTACTATTATTCTACAGTAATATTCGTAATTAAATTACTAATTGCTAAGGACATATTAGTAATGAAAGCGAAATCTAATGACAGGATTGATGTGCAATATAGGATCTTCGAGTGATTAGTTAGTAATTATTTACTAAGTTATAGTTTCGTGTAGTTAGTTTCGCAGAGGTGATGTGTTACCTAGTACAAGAAATATATTCAGGCCCTGATAGGCTGAAGCAAGTATTATCATCATAGTTATGAATACTAGATTATATAATGTACTGATAATTAACTGCTAGAGTAAATTATTGTGGGTGTATGGGGCTATAATTATCAAGTGATTAAGAAGCTTTACCACTTTTGTACTGCATAATATATATTCTAGTTAGAGATCAATAAACTTGAATTCAACTGATAATTTCTTTCTATCGCAAAAAGTGAAAGACTGGCTATTTGTTCATTATTGTGAATATAAGATTTATTCCCTTAATAATTGTACTTTTAATATTTATATTATGATTATGACGGCGCTACCAACTTCAGCTATGCAGCCGCATCACGCGCGGAAGGGGATTTTCATAACAAATAGGAGCTGTATCTAAAACAAAATATCTTATGAAACAGAACTTTTGTCAGGTCTCTAATATATCGCTGATTATATTATCAAGATTGTTACTTTACCAGATCAATAGTCAGAATCTGCTTGATTCCAAATGACTACGATTTTATTTAACGATCCGGAGTTAAATAGACTCTATTTCGATGGTCTTAGTACCACCGAAAGTAACTTTGATCTGGTGTTTAATAGCAAAGCATTTGGGCCAGATAACCTCGACTATATTTTTAAAGGTATTTGCGGGCAATGCACAGACTTAATCACTCATTTGAATTTCAAAAGCAAAGATGAAATTATTATTGGTCCAATTATCGAAGACTTCCGACACTTCATAAAAGACAGTGGCCCTATGTACAAGTTCTTCTTTGGATATACTCGAGAAATCCACAAGCAATATTTCAGTACTGCTGGTCTAATGTGTATTCTGATTATTAGAGGTTATGTGTCAGAATTTGTGCAAACTATGAAGAACAAATTCGAATATCCTCGGTCTGAATATGATTTCAAGGGAATCAATACTATTCCTGATATGTTGAATAGGTTGCATAGATTATTCATTGCGACAGATGCTTATAATTCAGTTAAGCTATATAATAACAAGACAGATGGCTTATTGTTATTAATCACAAAATGGAGTGGAAGAAACATTAATGCTTTGAACCATATCATTTTCACTTATGAGGAATTAGTCTTGAAATTTCCCAAGCTTCCAGCTCCTAAATCATTCATGTATGAATTAATGAGACATTACCCTACTCCTATCCAAATTGACATCAATAGATGGATGTCCAAATTTGATCATAACACAAGAAATGACGTTATGCTTATGTTGGAAAAATTCAAAGTAGAGTTTGAACACATCATCAATGATAGAAGTGCCACGTTCCATCGTACAACATTGGAGGATGAAATGGATCGAATTATTTCTGAAAACTTTACCAAGGAAGAGTTAGCTAGTGACATATTCAAGAATTTCAATCTTAAATCTACTTCAGAAGTGAATGCTTTAGAGTCTAATGAGCTAGATTCCCAAACTAGACCGAATAAAAAGGGTATCCCTTCCTGCGATAATGCAAACTGCTATTATGGTAATCGTCAGGCGAAGGGAAATTGCTATCAATGTGCTATGTTTAATCGAAACAAGTACATTAGCCTAGTCAACAAAAATAAAGATTTAAAGGCTCAAATTAAAGAGTTAAAGTCCCAACTCAACGAGAAATCCGAGAAACCATCGAATGGTGTTGAATCTAAAGTTTGTGTCCATAATACACCCAAGACTGCTGCTACTGCCAACAATGAACAAAGTTGGAAAGGGCCTACAGCAAAGGAGTCGAAACATCTTGCAAAATTCAGTAAAAGTGATCTTGAAATTATAGAAGACTTTGTTGATGGTTATGACGACTCTGTAGGAGCCCTTCCTCCAACATATGGTAACACCAGTCGTACTGACTTGAATCCAAATGGTCCTGAAGGTATAACCGATAATACCGAAAATACAAATCCTCTTCAAATACGCGATAGTGGTGGTAAAAATCATCCCCTCGAGAGCTCAGGATTTATCACTATTAGCGATAAGAAACTCAAATGTTTCTATGGTCCCACACTTAAGGTTCGTGTTGTTAGTTTACAGGATATTGTGAACCATAACAACTATGCTTTTTTTCATGATGGAGGCTTCTATGTTGCTTACTCGAACCCGAAAAACTTAGTCCGAGTAGGAACCAAGCAAGCTAGTCAGTTGACTATCGATATTGATTCTTGCCAATCGTACGTTACAAATTCGGCTGACGCAGATAGTAAAAGAAGGAATACGACTCCTATGGAAATTCATATTATTATTGGTCATGACGAAATTGAGGTAGTAAAGAAGATTTGCTCAGATGAAAACATTCCCTTTACCAATAGTGATCTTAATGCTATCAGAAACTGTGAGACATGTCTTTTTCTCCAATCCCCCAAGAATAGGGATATTTGGCACTGATCCTGCCAAAGCTCCGCTATTTCGCTTTCATCGCATTCATATCCATCCTATTTAAATTGTCCATGGCTACTAATTCCAATTCATCACAGATGAATATTCAAAATGAATTGGTAAGGTCAAACAGAGAATTAGTAGAGTCAAAGATTGAATCCTTATTGGAAACATAGATTTACTCGTTTTTCCGCTCTTTTATAATAGAGTTAGCTAGTTATAGGCCTAGAAAGTGTGGTCTTTTCCCTAATATAAGATAGACGTATGACCAGAGTCTTGTAGGTTACTTTGTCGAGGGAAGGGAAATTAAAGGTTGAAAATTTTCTACTAGCTTTTCCAATTTTACGGTGAATGTAATTCTAACGATTTTTATCAACCAAACCTCTACCATGTCTAAGAGGACTGTAGAACGGAAGACTTGATCTGATATATATACTTTATTACTGAAATTTTTGTTTAACTCCAACGGATGAGAATTTTAATTTTCAATAATTGATGAATACTCAGCTGCCACAAGATCGTGACTCCAGTTCCAATATGGCTTGAAAACAATTGGTCGAGGTTCGTGGGTGGTCCTGAAAAATCAGCAATAATCAATATACAGATCTAGCATCATAGGAGATCTCAAAAGATAACACTTTCGATGATGCTATGTTTACCATTAAAGGCTTATCTTTCCGATTCGAATAACCCAATCAACATCTCTTAAAGCCCAGTGATGTGTAATACATAATTTTATGTCTTTTATTAACATGCACATATTAAGAAAAACCTATAAATATCTAAAATTGTACTTTAAATTAAGAATAATAGCAAATAGCAGCACCGCGTTAGCCATCCATAGACACTCTTATCTCACACGTGGTATATGGAGAGGGAACCACAGTAAAAATCTCTTATGGGGTAGTCTTTAAAAAATTGAGCAAAATTACCAGTTCTCCAACTTGGATTCAATACCTTTATAGAATTTTCATTTCGAAAATGGCAATTTGTCCGAGTGGTTAAGGAGAAAGATTAGAAATCTTTTGGGCTTTGCCCGCGCAGGTTCGAGTCCTGCAGTTGTCGTTATTTTTTTTATCTCTCTTATAGAGCCTCATAAGAAATGTAACTGTTTTGTACGTCTACACCATGAGTCCACAATTCTATATTATTAACTAGCATAAACTCCATTTCTATAAACATAAAAGTACATATAAAGTCTCTAAAGTCATTATCGTGGTTGAATAATCAAACTTAATTTCCAAGCACGATCTTCCTCATGTTTGTTCAATTGACAAACTTTCCATAACTCCAATAATATAAGTTCCTGTAATGCGGGAACCGGGATGATACTATAATCATCAGTGTCCGATTTCAGTGAACCTAGTGATAAAATACTATATCTTTTATTAGCAACAGCATTTTCTTTGTTATTGATATAAGGGATTTGTAAACTTTCAATGTCAGCAATTATTCTGGTGATTTTCAAATATTT
Source organism: Candida sp. Y128-05E (assembly GCA_037042355.1). Classification (NCBI taxonomy): domain Eukaryota; kingdom Fungi; phylum Ascomycota; class Pichiomycetes; order Serinales; family Debaryomycetaceae; genus Candida; species Candida sp. Y128-05E. The sequence continues at coordinate 76,981 of JAXQKE010000039.1, read as the reverse complement.
ATCAATATTGATTAATTTTTGATTCAAGAAAGTATTAGCTTTCCGATAATTTGGATTACCATCAGTTAAAAACGTTAAATCTTGTAAAAACAACGAAAAGTATGGCACAATTGGAACATTATAATCATTTGCAATTAAGAAGTTTCTTAATTTGGTTCTATAGATTAAATAATTCTTTTCAGGATGGATAATACCAGATAAATAATCATATAGTTCCCGGTATTTAGGAGATAAGTCAGACCATACTTGATCCAACCTAGTAATCAAATGGGATTGTAAAGCGGTTATAATCGCTGCCAATGAATTGAAATTTCTCAAATATAAGCATGAAATTGCAATTTTTAACCAAGTCTTGATCATATTCACTCGTGTTTTCTGATTGATTTCGGGATGCAAACTTGATTCTAACACATATTCCGATAAACAATTGGTAAATAACAATGATAATCGAACATTTGGAGCTAATTTCAAATAAGC
>JAXQKE010000039.1:45172-76441 GCA_037042355.1 Candida sp. Y128-05E | reverse complement strand
AATACCCAACTTTGATCGCAAATATTGAACCAATTTGCAAGAATTGAAGGCAATTCTAAAGGTTGATAGTTTTTTGGCTTGACAAATTGTTGATCGCACCAACTTGTACCCAATATAGCACGATACGTCAAATTAACTTTTTCAATAGTACTCAATTGATTGCGTGATAATAATGCACTAGAATTTGATGTTTGGTTACCCACCCCCAATGGCATTGGGAGTGTCATCGATTTGAGTGACGATGCAGTTGAAGAATTTGTATTGATTTTGGAAAGTTCGTATCCATCTACCATGGAATATCTTGAACTAAATTGTTGATCCAAATCAGCAAAACTGTTCTTTCTATTAGCCTTTGTGGCAGTGATACTTCTTGTAACTAATTGTTTGAATGGTTTGATATCCCTAACTTCATTCTCAATTAAAGGTTTTGTAGATAATCTGACGGCAATTTCAATTAATTTTGTCGCTTCGATTGGTAGATACAATGTTACACCTTCATTGAAAAAATTGATGAAAGTAGTTAAAATGCCATAATCTTTTTCTTGACTCCAATATGATTCCATCCATAATTGAAACATTTTTACAATCAATCGCCTCCTATTCTTAATCTTCACTTCCAAACTAATATCGTCCTTAGTTTGACCTCCCGCAAATCTATTCGGTATATCAAATCTCGTGATAAGTTCTTCGGTCAAATCTAATGCACTGGCGAAACTTCTATAACAAATGAAAAATGTAGACACGAAAAAGTAATCAGGTGGCGAGTTCTCGTTAGTCAAAGTGTAGACCAATCCTTTAAATGAAGCTCCAAGTAAGTTACCATGATTATCTACTAGCAATTCATTCTTTATATCAGTTTCAACAGTATTATCCTCATTATTAAATGGTTGGAACTCGGCATTTGAAATTGAAAACGGACTGGAGCCTTCCTGAGTTATTAACACATTCTGTAGGATATTCACACCAGTTGGAGTTATACCCAACTCCCCAGTTTTACCTGTCCTAATCATCGAGTATCGATTTCTATTCTTTGGCTCAGCTGGTTTATAGGTTTTAAATGCTTCACTATTTTTAATAGGATTTGATTTTGCCAAACCTAAAGTACAATTTCTAATGAAAACATCGGGTTCAATCTTCATTTTTGAATAATCAGGGTATGAACGCGCTGAATTCAATTTGAAATCTCCAGTAACTTCTAACAATCTGAAAATAGATGTAATGGTTTTTGAAACTGATCGGATAATTTTTGATGCAACTTGAATTAAGTTTCCACCTTCTGGAGTATAATAATAATCGTTACTATCCCCTAAGATAGGTGTAGATGAAATGGTATCTTCTTGTACAGTTTTCAAAACACATGCCTTAACACCAATCACTAAATCACTCACCAATGACAATAATGAATCCAATGAGGCATCCAAATCGTAAGGTTTCTCCTTTGAAAACTCCGAACCAGTCCTCGAGATGAATAATAATTCTCGTAATAATAATATGATTTGGTGAGTTAAATTCTCCAACATTTCACAACCAATTCGATTGTGTTCTACCAAATCTAATCTTCCAATGATTATTGATAGATACGTGAATAGAAGCCCATTGATTTCGGTAATTCTACTTCTCGCCAAAGGTGGAGTTGGTAATAATGGATAATTATTCATATCATTTTGCAACTTGCGTTCAGTCTCTCGTTTTATAACCTGTTTGGATTCAATTGACCATAATTGTAAGAACACCGTGGATTTCGTGGTTACTTGATACACCATTAAAGTCAACACTTCGATTTTATCAAAATCTGTTGTTCCTTTGAATTCGTTGGCTTTAACCATGAGATTATACCAATCGGCTAATAAAGATTTTCTGCTTTTTCTAACCAAGGGTCTTTTGGTGACGATTTCATTCGATCTTGATAGACAATCGGTATATTGTAACAATAACCGGACACCATCACGTATAGAATTGATGGTTTTGATTGAAAAGGTATATTCGCCATTTTTATTTTTATGAGATAATGGATTAATGAGGAATTTCCCACACGAGTGGAACAATGGTTGCAAGTACTGACTATTTGAGATTAATCCGTTTGATTCTTCGTCGTCCTCTTCGTCCAGACCTATTTTTTTGGTATCTTCACTGGCCACGGCAATTGAAAAGTAATTCATGGGAATCCACCCTCTTGACAATGATTCCACCAAGGTGACTTCACCCCACCCTGAATCATCAATCAAATGTACAAAAGCCAAGTCGCCTTTATTGAAGGATAAGCAGATTGACGCATCAGATTCTGATTGTAACGATGTAGAATCAAACGAGTGTAAAGCACGAACAAATAACGAAGATAAATCATTTTCGTCAAACTCCAAATCGACTGAATTGGCGATTTTGGCAGTATTAGTTGTTGATATATTCAAGCCATGGGGCAATTTATCCGACAAGGTTAATTGATTTCCCTGGGTGGACTCGATATAAATATCATTCTTCTGTTTGGAACTCATATTAGAATCTTTCATTGTCGACAACTGTTCATATTTTTCTACCAAATCTTTTCTTATCGGGATCTCCTCTTCGTTGGTATTATTTGAGCTGATTGAATTTTGGGAAGATTCATCAATATCTGAACTGGTGTTTAAAGGTTTTTCTTTTGCGTTTATTTTTTTGTAGTAGGACGATCTTGATCTGGATAATGAATCATCACTTGCTTTAACGTTATTTTGAAACAGGTTCATGAATTCATGAGAATGGCCTGAGGTTTTGGACTGTTGTAAGGTAACACTTAGTCGATGGAATTTCGATGACAATTCTTGGAGGGGCAAATGAGGAGAGTTTTTCATTACTGGGGCTTCTGGATTATTGCACTCATCGTCTGTGTTACCATTTGTAATCTTCAATGGATTTGACTCATTTTCGATACTTAGATCATCGTTGTAATATATACCATCATTAACATCAACAACATCATTATTTGTATCCAAATATCCGTCCAAATTCAATTTTGGAGTTTGGTCGTTATCATAATCATAAATAACGTCATCGCTAACGTCATCTGGTATTCCATCTACTTCAGCATCTCCATTATCTAAGATACTATTATTGATCGAGGTAAAACTCGGTTCTGAACGTAATCCAGCAGTGTTAAAGCTGTGTATCGATCGTGAACTCAATTCTTTGTCATCACTGATCTCATCTACACCTTGTAAATTGCCATCATAATTATCCACACTTTGGTGACTGCTTGGGTAAAAACTCAGCGACGTTGAATAATGTGTTGGAGCCTGGTACATGGTAGTTGGTAGTCAATCAATACCCTGGTGCTAACAATACAACTGGATCAACAATATAGTTGTAACTAAATCAAGATTCAATCTCTTTTTGCTCCAGGCGCGTAAATTCAATTTTAAAACACTGGTAGAACAACACTTAAATCAACACCAGCCACGCGTTTCAAGGGGAATTGTTATACATTAGTTGTCGTTTGTTACTTACAGTCCACTCGTCTACTTTCCCGTTGTTTTGCGGGTGTTATTGGTTAGGTTTTAGCTAAAAAAACTTGTTCTTAGCCCCTTTTTCATGAATCCTTCGAGGAATTAGCTGTAACTTGGTTCAAATAGTGCTAGAGATGTTCAGTTGTAGTATATACTTCCATTCTCTACTGTTAAGTGTTGTATTTTGTATTCTCTGTCTCTTCTCATCGATGAGATTTATCAGACAAAAACTGAAATTTATATAGTACTGTAGACATGTCTGAGTTTCTATGTCAAGTATGCCTGGAAACCTTTGATGGTCAATCTATATCGAAGCATTTGAATGCTACGAGACACAAGACTGTCCAGTACAATCAAGGAACCATAGAATGTGAGGATTGTCAAGATACAAATATCCATCAATTACAGATCTTACGATTTGGAATGAATAATATGACTTTATTATGTAAACCATGTTTGGAAAAAGAGTTGAAATCGGATGGAGAAGAACCTACTGCTACTTACTCTTTATCTAATGGTGCTTTGTTTTCGAAAATACCTCAGTATTATATTTATGCTAATATTCAATGTAAAAATTGTCTTAATGATAAAAATTTATCAATTGGAACACTAAACAAAGACAAAATCATTTCTTGTAATAAATGCAAAGATTTTTATCCTATTAGTAACTGGGTCAGTGAAAATGATGATAATTTTTTGTTTGAATTGTTAGGTTTAAAAGAATTTATTCCTACTAAAAACTTTAAAAGAGGTAAAGGTAAAGGTAGAAAGCCAAGGAGACCGGCGAAATTTGATCCCTCTCAGCAAGAACGGAAAGCCCACTACGAAGCTACTAAAGCGACAACGAAGAATATAAAGTCTGGTACTACTATTAAAGCTATCGGATCAGGAGTCATTACTAAACATGGAATTACTGGTTCCAAATCGCCGTCGATAAAATCTCCAATTCCTTCTAAATCTAATTCTTTAGTCTCAACTCCAAGAACTCAATCCCCAGTTCCTAAAGCAACCCCTAAAGGGGTAGAAAAGGATGGAAAAGGTGCCAGGAAAGAGAATGTCAAGGGTACTACTAGAGATCAAAATTCAAAAAAGGACACTAAAAAGTCTAATGAAAGTAAAACTAATATCCCATCCAAAAAATCCGCCAAGGATAAAAAGCCACAGGAAAGTAAAACCAGTAATGAAACTATTTCAAATCCTCATGAGAATCAGGCTAAACCAGTTAAGACCGATAAAAAATCAAAAGACAGTAAGGTGAATAAATCTGGCAAAGACGAGTCGAAACCACCAAAATCTGCGAAAACTCCAATAGCTGAGACTAAATCTAAAGGTCCAAAGTCAAATGATAAACTTAATGATAAACCCAGAGGTCCAAAATCACCAGCAGCCAATGATAAACCCAAAGGTTCAAAATCACCAGTCGCTAAATCTAATGAGAAATCTAGTAATACAAAATCAAAAGCCAACGACAAAACTAAACCCCTGAAATCATCTACCAAACCAGAATCAAAAGATAGTAAACCTAATCTGCACCCAAAATCAAGAGATCATCTTAATGATAAATCTAAAACAATTCCAAATTCAAAAGTAGATGGAAGCTCAAAAGAAACAGATACTGCAAATAATACTGATTCTGCCAATAATGACGATTCATTGGATGTGGTCAAAAGATTCAAAGCCGAAGCTAAACCAATACTTAAATACGATTCGTTAAACGAATATTTCAGGCATATGAGTTTCAACATGTTTGTTGAAGAGCAGTTGACAAACGATGACAAATTAATAGACTCTGAAGATATGTTACTTGAATGGTATGCTGATGATGATAAAACCGATAATCAATTCAAAATTAGTTTAATTTTAAGTGATATCAAAAATCGATTTCTTGCAGAGAAATTCAAAAAATTGAAGAAAACTCCGTTCCAAGTGGGCCAATCTATATTCTTGGTGAAGAATAATGAGACTCCTTGGTATGGATATATTGCAACTTTGGATTTAGTGCCAGCTGGAAGTGGTGGCTCCAGTGGCAGAGGTAGAGGAAGAGGTAGGGGTGGACGCGGTGGAAGTGGTGGAAGAGGTAGGGGTGGAAGAGGTGGTTCTAGTAGAGGTAGAGGTGGTTCTGACAAAAATGTTGTGGAAATGGTAATTCAATTATATCCGTGGAATAATCAACCATTACCTATTACTACCAGCGTTGAGTACTTGAAAGTTTTACCTGCATCAGTCCCTGTTACCAGGGTATTTACTGCCATGTCTAACCTTGAAAACAAGAATTTCATAAAGATGATATTGGGGCATGAGCCTATCAAGCAGATTGTGTTCAGAAACTATCTTAAATTCACTCGTGATACTTTCAACGACTCGCAAAAGGTTGCTATTCAATCGGTTCTCAACAATGCAATCACAGTGTTACAGGGTCCCCCAGGTTCCGGTAAAACCAGTACAATCTATGAAATCATTTTGCAATTATTGGATTCGTTGAACACTTACCCAATCTTGGTTGTTGCATCATCGAATATTGCTATTGATAATATCGCCGAGAAATTATTACCAACCCATGGTAAAAGCATATTACGTATTGTTGCTGGCGAGAAGGAAAGGGAATATAATAAACAACATCCACTTGCATCAATTTGTTTACATCACAAGGTTTATAATTCAATGGAAGCAAAATATAAATCGATGATTGATGATATTAAACGAGGTACCGTGAACTTTGGTGCAACTGCTTATAAGAAGTTTTTAGCCGAACAATATGAAGTTACCAAGGTGTTGGTAGCCCAAGCTAGAGTTATATTTACTACTACTGTGGTTGCCGGAAGTGGTCAGTTGAAATCTATAGCTAAATGTCCCGTGGTTATTATGGATGAAGCTACCCAATCATCAGAACCTACTACATTAATTCCATTATCAATGAAGGGTATTGAGAAGTTTGTATTTGTTGGAGATCAAAGGCAATTGAGTTGTTTTTCATTATTACCAAGTTTATCATTGTCATTATTCGAAAGAGTATTGTTGAATGGAACATACAAAACGCCACATATGTTGGATACACAATATAGAATGCATCCTGCTATTAGTGAGTTCCCTAGAAACCGATTTTATGGTGGGTTATTGAAAGATGGTATAGACGCCAGTTCCAGACAATTTCCCAACATTCCCCAAAACCCAGTATATTTCTGGGATACATGTGGTAAAGCTCGGGAACAAGCAGTTAGGAACAGATTACGTGAAGATCGTGGTTACACTTTTACTAATCGTGGAGAAATTGATTTCATTATGCAAGTTGTCAAATGCTTGATTTATGAAAAAAATGTACCACGGTCGACTATTGGAATCATTACCCCTTATAGTGGACAGCGTGATTTGATTTCATCGGTTTTGGTTAAAGATGATTTAATCAACCCCGAGAAATTAGAAGTACAAATCGAAGTTGACATTGATGATATTACTAATGATTCTAAACCAGTGACTATTCATATGGTTTCTGAAATTATGATTGCGTCTATAGATGCATTCCAAGGTCGTGAAAAGGATTTCTTGATTATGGGATGTGTTAGATCCAATTTAATGGGTACTATTGGGTTTTTGAAAGACGAAAGAAGATTAAATGTTGCTTTAACCAGAGCCAAATATGGTTTAATCATGATTGGTGACGTCAAGACTTTGAGATCCGGCGATAAACTATGGAACGAGTACTTAGACTACTTGCAAGATAAGAATTCCATCCATCTGGAGCCGACTTTCACTTATGTATAGAATTGTTCGTATTAAATATATAGACGCGAAAAAAATAAGAGTAAACATCAACAAACAAAAGTAGGATACCACATTTTAAACTAAGAATGGAAGCAGCAGCAACATCACAGGAGTTACAACGAGAGTTGCAAGGGGTTATAGATGGTACAGAGCTATACTTTGAAACGGCAAAAGATGAGTTTGAAAATTCGCAGATTTCACTAACAAATCCTGATTTGATTGATGATGAGATCAGTCAACAGAAGTCGGTATTTTCCAAATTGAAGTTCATCAACTTGGAGCAAGAGACCCGAGACAAGTTTCTTAGACGGATATCGGAATCGAATATTCAAGATATTAATCAAGATGAGGTGGCTGACCAGGAATCAGCATCAAAACAAAGTAAAATCGAATTGAAAGAGTTGAAGGCTAGCATGTATAACAAGATACAAGAGTTAGAAGAGTTGACGAAGAGTAATGGCCAATTGTATGAAAATTACCAGGGTAAGATTAATGAAACGAATTCAATGATTAAAGAAATGAATGAATTACAAAACGAGATTGATCTGGAATTGCAGGAAGGAGATTATAGTGAAATATTGCAGGCATTACCAGCAAATTCTGACGCTAATTTATCTGATTATATCAGTTCAACTAATTCGAATCTTGACAATTTAAAACAAGATTTAAATTCAATAAATAATCAAATCGTACAAGCGGAAAAGAATCAACAGGCACAAGCTGAATCAATAAAACAACTAAAGGCTCATCTCCTGGAATTGACTGAACAAATCAATGCAAATCCAGTTAAACAAAATGATGAACAGCAATTGTATGCCAAATGGTGCAGAGAATGTATAGAAATCTTGATCAAGTTGAGTGATTTGAACAATATTACTATTAAAATATTGGATGAAAACTTATTCAGATTATCTATATCATCCTCGCATTCTCACCAATTGATTATTGAGTTCGACCGCTATTTTAAAGTAACAAAAGTCTCGGGGACGAATAAACCATTTCCAACAATGATTCCTATCACCGAAGACATATTTATACAAGCTTTGGTGGATTTTGTCAACTCATTATCACAAGAAATTGAATAAAAAAAAGAAAAATTATCCAAAAATATGTTTCATCAACCAAAATTCATCCGAAAAAAGACTAGACATACTTCACTACTACAAAAGTCGTATACTTCCATAAAATACCCAGATAGATCTCAATCAACACCCATTACTGATCATTTGAATTTGGCTTAAAATCAGCTCCTCCACTTTTCGAGCCGCGGCCAAAAAAAACATTGATTGAATTCCTGACATGGTAAAAACTTATTGTTAAATATTTTAAAAAAATATCATGGTTAGAAACGACCTAGGCACCCAAACAACCAGTGTAATCGATAAGCCTAGTCAACAGGAGATTATAGAGAATTTGATAAAGCTTGCACGAACGGAACAGGAGAAGGGAAATTCATCGATAACCGCGGCTAAAATCAATCAATTGACAAGTTATTTACAACAAGAAAAAGCGACGGTCGAAGAAACTAGCTATACCAGTAAGAAATTGCCAAAAGTACCTAAACCAATACCGAAATACAGTCCGTTATTAAAAAAATTCAAAGTAAAAACTATTGAATCAACCAGCACTGTTAAACCAACAAAGAAACCTCAATTAACATTCTATCAAGATTTGGTGGAGAATTTTACTTTCAAAAAGTTAGAGAATATCATTGTGACAATATTAGAAATGATTGGAGCTTTATTGGATAATTTACATTTATTTTCGAAAATGCCCATGTTTCCCGATGTTTTGAATAAGTTTTTGAAAAATACCAACAAATTATGGATAATTATCTTGATTTTCTTAATCAGAAAAACTATAACTCAGGTATTTAATGTTAAACGTAAAGAACATAAAGTCAACTTGGAATTAAATATTATCAAACAGCAGAAATCTTTCAATACTGATATCAATAAAAAATACCAAAAAGTGTTAAAGGATTTACAATATGATAAATTAATGTTGTACCTCGAATTGTTTGGTAACTTTCTTGATTTGGCATTCAATACTATCGAGTTTTATGGTATACCCTTGCCAGAGTGGTTCATGAATACTTTGAACTTTACCAGTATGGTGATGGCTGTGTATAGAATGAATAAGGATGATGAATACTTGAATGATGATATTACAGAGGATTTGATTTGATAAAGATGAAATTCAACATTGGCCAAATATGGCCATGTTGAACAAGATTTCAACAATTTCCATTCATTGTCACTCATTTTGTGTTGATCACATCGACTTCATATTTATTTACATCCCACTAGCTGCTGAAAGTTGTACTGAAAGTTGTACTCAAAGGTGAACTGAGTTCGATTGAATTCACCATTCTTTCATTTTCATCTCTATCGGTCGAGAAAAAAGCTCAAATGTAATATATTTAGTCATTAATTAGAGTGTAATCGTTTATATACTTATAATTTGCATGTTCAGTGTCTAGTTGGAAATTTCAATTCCTCGTAGTAAATTCGCATAGAATTTCGATTCCTCGCAATGTTGATCTTGACAGGTTAACTTGCTATATGAAAACGTCATGTCGATAGATCAGCTAATTGTGGTACAACAGGACCGGTTGCATCAAGTGGAAGATGTGCTAAGAGACTCAATCAAGTCAGTAAATCAAACCACGTTGCTTGAAGATCCTATATTTGTCAATCATTTTGCCAATGATATAGAAACTGTTGAGGATGAGAATAACTTAAATACGTTGAACTTGACACAGTTGAATGAGAAGTATGAATCATGTCAACAAGATATCTACGAATTGAACAAGCTAAAGACTTTTTATAAAAGTTTACTGGATATTGAAGATTTGGTGATCAAATCAGATTCAAATTTACTTGATTTCCAACAGTTGTTCAACTTGTTTAAGAACCACGATACATTGACCTATAATCCTAATTTGATAATCTATAAGCATATTTCGAAAAAGATTGACACATTACACACAACTTTCATAAATAATTTGAATGTTTTCTTAGCAAAATTCATACCCAATGAATTTACAATTCACAACCCAGAGATACTCGAAGAGTTTAACTTGTTATTGAAGAAAAATGATGTTAAATTAGATGGGTACAATAAACTAAAGGCTAAATGGGATAAATTATTAGATAAATTGGATAAATCTGAGCTATTGATCCACCAAGACGATGATGGAGAAAAAATTGAACTTGTGTTACAAGAATCAACGAGCAAAACATCATTCCTCAGCTCAATTGTTAATTTTATCAAATTCATGAATATTGTTAATGTCGACTGGTTGAAGCACTTCTTCAATTCCAAGATATCCCATTTCTTGAACTCAAGGATATCAAAAGATATTAACACCATTGTGAACGACAAGCAAGCAATTGATAAATTGAATGAATTGATTGTATTAAGTAAACCATCGGGATGGCACATTTTAACTAATTTCACTGACAATACTTCCATCGAGAAAAATTTGAATAAATTGTATGCTGAATACACTGTTGATGTGTATATTGATAAAATACGAACATTATTCAAAGATTACGATCCAAAAGTGTCTAAGAATGTGAAAATCAATGACAAGCAAAAACTCCCTAAATTGGATTCACAGCCTGTACCCAAACCTCCAGTTGAAGACGATTGGAATGAAGAATGGGGCGACAATTGGGATGAAAATGCAACTGAAAAGGCTCCTCCTACCTCACCATCGAAAAATGAAGACGATTGGGATGAAGGTTGGGGCGACGATTGGGATGATGATAAAACTAATCAACCAAAATCTCCAGCTCGACCAAAACAGGTTCCACCAGTACTGTCAGAACAATCTACAGTCAAAATCAGTTCCTTACCAGACAAACTAATGACGACTTTTGAAGAGTACGGATCATTAAACGACGAGTTAATCGAAACGATTTTTGCGTTATCATCTGTGAGTTATCCCCCTTTAAACCAATCATTTTTATTGTATAATGACTTGCAATATTTATCACAACAATTATCAACTGTTAAGTTTGCGGAATATATTGAATTGCAATGGAACCGAGTAGTAGCTCAATGGTATCTTGAATTGAAGATCTTGGTATCTTCGATAAATATTAGTAATGAAGGTGTTACAAGTGTTGAATATGAATTAGATGAATTCAATTTAGATCGGATATCATCAATACACCAACGGTTTGATAGCATAATATCGGCATCGTTCAATGACACCAACCCAAGTAAATTCAAGGGTTTAATGTTTGAATTGATTGATTTCGTTAATAATTGGTTTATTACTACAGTTATCCAACTAGATGAAATTACCGAATTTCAATGTTCCAAGATTACCGCTGTAATTGAATCTTTGAATAATATTACGGTGCCAATAATTGTTCAATTGGGAAAATCCAAAGATTCTATCAAATCATACAACAAAATTCAAAGTTTAGATTATTTGGTTAATAACCATTTGCGCGATATTATGGAACAATTTTATCAAGGTAATTTGTTTGCATTTGAAACCAATGAATTGATCAAGATCATTGAAAACATTTTTATCCAAAGTGAATTAAGAGACCAATCAATACAAGAAATTATTGAAATTAGGTCAGAATCTTAATTTTATTACATAGAAGAAATCAATGAAATTAGATATAATCTTAAATATTTATTACATACATAGTCTATATGAGTACATTCACGCAACAACTTCACCACTATTGATCTTCTTACCTGTCTTTTCAATTGCCTTGTAAACAGTGTCGTAATCGGCTCCATCAGCTGTGACGTCGACAGTTTGCTTTTCTAAAGAAATATCAACATTGGAAACTCCATCCAATTTAGACAAAACACGGTCTACAGCTCCTGAACATCCAGAACAGGACATAGCAACATTGAAGTGGTATTTGTTAGACATTGTTAGTTATACAATTACTACCAATTGCTAGTTCTTGGGATTTTTTACTATCGCGAATCGGAAAAGGACAAGCCTGACTACTACAAATTTCGAAAAACAAGAGCCACAATTAACAAGAAGTATATGCTACATTGAGCGGTGTTGACTATAATAGAAATTATATATATACTCGTAATTAGCATGTAATCTATATAAGCATCCAATGATGCCTTGAACTAGGCAACCAATGAACTTTTTCTATTATACTGGGCCTCAAATCGATATTAATGGAACTTGTTTGAAGAAAAACGAAGAGTATTCGTTCTAACAAGCCAGTTCCATGTTCTGAATTACCGTTTATTATATCATCGTGCGTTCATCTTGTGTTCATCTTGTGTCACTGCTTAAAAAAACTTCAGGAATCGTACTTCTTCTTTTTTGGACTAAATATGTTTCCGTGATTGATCTTGTCCTTTTCCTCAATTAAGACGTTTAAAAAGATTTACTTCGAAAGAAGTAAATCCTCCTAAAAGTACTTATACCAACTTTTTAAAATAATTTCTTGCCTGGCGTAAAAACTTCAAAAATCCTCCATTACTATCATCTGCATACCCCAAAAACTCATCTAATTGCTCCTGTGGTAGTACTGGATCCGACTTTAAGTAGGAACGTCCATCTTCTCCCCAATTCAATTCAATCCAGAATTCTCGATTGATATCTTTAGGGTCAAGATTGAAGAAATTGAAACGCAATTGTCTATCTGAAAGAGCATTTATCTTTAATCCCAAATAAGTTTCATATTTAACATACTCGGGGAAATCTAGTTCCAATTGAGTTTGGATATTCTTCCTCTTTGCCAGAATGAGATTCTGAGATTCGTTGATTGACTTTGTAAGCTCATCAATCTCCTGGGCGAGTTCCAGCTTAATTCCAAGCAACTTTTGCTGCTTCAGAGTCAATTCATCTACCTTGTTTTTCTGTAATTCCAACCTTTCCATCGCTTGTTTCGATTGATCCTTCACCTTAATTTCGGCATTGTGTAATTCTTCCACTGTCTTGTTCAACTTGGTTTCTTCGTTTTTCAAGTTATATATCTCCAACTGATTGAGCTGTTTCTCATTGATCATTTCGTGACGTTTGTTGGTCAAGTTGATATTCAAATCTTCACTAAACTGCTTCATTCGAGCTTGTAATTCCTCAAAATTTTGTATTGATGTTATATCATCCACACTTCGTATATCTATATTATATTCGGCCATTATCCTTTGCTTTTACTGTTAGTTTATCAAGTATCAATTAATACCTTTCAATGTTATTGTTTTTGATTTCGCAGTGTAAACAAATATCGAAATCTCCATCAAGATGTATACTTAATTAAAACACGTCATATGGCACAACAAACAAGTGATAAGCGTACAGTTAGACTCTTAACGTTCAATACGTGGGGGTTGAAGTATATTGCCAAATTTAGAAAGGAAAGATTACGTGCAATAGCGGATATTTTGGCTAATGAAGAGCATGAAGATGGCACTTACGATGTAGTGGCATTGCAAGAGGTGTGGACAGAGGAAGATTGGAAGTATATTGACGCTACATGTAAGAAGGCATATCCTTATCGAAGACAGTTCAAATCGGGGATTATTGCTGGTCCTGGTTTGGCTATTTTATCAAAAATTCCTATAGAAGAAACGTTTCTTTATAGATTTCCAATTAACGGAAGACCGTCAGCATTTTTCAGGGGTGACTGGTACGTTGGGAAGAGTATTGCTGTTACGTTGTTGAAACCATTGAATGAGACTTCACATCCTATAGCAATTTTAAATTCACATATGCATGCGCCCTACGGACTGTTTGATAAAAGTTATAGTTGTCATCGGGCTTGTCAAGCTTGGGATTTTGCTAAAGTGGTGAAAATGTTGAAAAAAGCTGGGTATGCCGTCGTGCAAGTTGGCGATTTAAATTCCAAACCAGGTAGTCTCCCGCATAGATTATTCACCATTGAAGGGGGGTTAAAAGACTCTTGGGACCAATGCCATCCCCATGCTGAAGATCATGACATTGCCGATTTGAGTCCTCATGATCAAATCAAAATCGCTGGTATCACTTGCGATTCGCTCTTGAATACTTGGAGACAAGATAGACAACCCCATGAAGCATGTAGGTTGGATTACGCATTGATAGATTCTAATCTAATAGAACCATTTGAACCAGAAGTAAAATTCACCGAATTGTTACCACCGCCATACAATTGTTCTTACTCAGACCATTTTGCTTATTCTGTCAAACTTGATGTTAGTCAAAAAATAAAGAAAATCGATCAAACTATCACTAATGAGGAAAAATCGAGGGTTTATACTGATTTGTTAGAAGAAATCAACCATTACCGAAAACATACAATTCCATTTCAGTCAGAATGGCGAAAAAGTCATTTCCTAGTGTCGATACTTGTGTTAATACTCCTTCATATTCTTGTGTTTCTGACAGGTTTGAAAAACCGAGCTACTGCAGGCTTGGTTTTATTTACTGGGGTTGCTATCGGTATTACTGGAGTTGTAAATGGTTTGATTTGGTTGTTGGGGGTCAGATCAGAGGATCGAGCTTTACACGAAGTTTACAGGCAAGTTGAGGACTCGTTAGCTGCAATTTCATCAACGTGATTCATAAACTTGCATATTAATAGATGTCATATATTAAAACCATATAAAATTTTGTAATATCCATAGAGCGCTCAGCGCAAATCAACCTTGTGTTATGCAATATAATCAATACATTGCCACGTTACAACCCTGCGTGAGTTTCATCGTAACTTGGGAACCCTTTCTTGGTGGGTATTCCGTATCAAAGCTTTCAAGGTGATCAAATTCCTGGGCTAATCTACAAGTCAAATATGAAGCTTCAGTTAATGCAAATTGTTGACCAATACAGATTCGAGGACCACCGCCAAATGGTCCATAAGCCCACCCCAATCCTTTCATCTGCGGTTCAAACCATCTTTCGGGTCTGAACTCTTCTGAGTCCTCACCATAAATTTGTTTGTTTCGATGTAAAGAGTAAACTGAGAAACTAACAGTAGTACCTTTTCTAACAAAAACTGGTGATTGACCATCGGGTCCACCACCTCTAGGTAAAGTTGTATCACGAACAGGAACTCGCATGTTCACTGGTACAGTGGGGTAAACTCTTAACAGTTCATTTAATACTGCTTTCATATATTCACATCTTTTCAAAGATTCAAAAGTAATATCTTCAATTCGTAAATCATCACCATGACCGAATGTTGATCGAACTTCGTCTTTTAATTTTTGATAAACTTCGGGGTTTCGGGCTAGCTCAAAGAATGTAAATGACAAAAAACTTGCTGTGGTATTTCTCCCGGCTAACAAAATATTAAATAGTTGATCTCGAATCATGATAGGGTCTCTTGTTTTTTTGACCAATTCATAAAGAAAAACGTAACCATCTTGGGACCCTTTTTCGATTTCTTCGGGAGTATAACTTAAAGCTTTCCTAACATAGATATCAGCGAAATCATGCATTATTTTATTGGCTTCTCTAAATCGCTTTGGATTTACTAACCAACAGTTTTTCTGGAGTAAAGCTCTTGTAGCGATATATTGTTGAGAGATTTGAAATGCACCGGCAAATACTATTTTACCATCATCGGATTGCTTATTCAGGGTCATCCCCACTGATTCATCATGTAAACTATGAATCGATTCACCAAACAAGAATTCTGTAGCGGCATCGATAGTAAACAAGTAGATTAAAGCTTGTAAGTTGAATTTTTGACCTTTTGAGTTCAATACATGTTTTTTAAGTAATTGGAAATGTGGTTCCAACATTTGAACATGACCAATCTGTTCACGAGCAAATTGGGGACGTAACATTGCCCGAGAGTGTTTCCAATGCTCCCCTGAAGATGTGAATATCCCATTACCTAACAATGGTGACAATATTGCATGTCTACTACCAATCCCATAATCATTGAATTGGGTTGCCAAAACGGCTTTAACATTTTCGGGATCGCAAGTAATGACTACATCTGTATTCAAAAGATGCATTTTGAATGTAGGCACTTCAGGATGCTTCAATGTTTTGAAACCTTCATAAGTGGAATCGACAAATCTATCCAAGCGTCTAACTTTAATAGCATTATATAAGAAAGCCAACCCAAATGGACCGACATAAGGTTTATTGGTGAAATCTTTGGCTCCATACTTTCGTAATAATCGTTGGTAATTGAGCCAGTCCAATATCTTATAGGCGACAATACTAATCAATAGTATTATGAACCAGTTAGTCATCTTCAATGAAAAATCTACAGTTGATAATTTAGCAATACGATCGGCTGTTATATCGAACCATCGGCTGTTAAATGTAACAACTAGCTGCCGACTTGTATCTTAAATGCAGCCCCCATTGTTTTTTAAGCGGAGTATGAGGAGAAATCGATCGCTTTCATGTGAAATATACCAAAGCTAAACAAATGGAAACACCAACGGATCTAACTTCGAGTGTACTCCGTTCTAGTAGACTAAGAAAAATTAACATGACCTGATTAAATTGTGAAGATGATATTCTTCACAGTTGTCACCTATTGACCTGGATTGAAGAGTGACGTTCTGTTTCCATAATTGTAAATCTATATGATTATCAAATATAGATCCAATTTGTTTCGTAAGTTAAAAAATATCATGCTTATAGATTAGAATTACAACGGTGGGATGAGTATAGGATTGTATGGGGTAGATCTATCAACAACTGGTACCAAGAACGCAAAAAAAAAGAAACGGGGAGAGCTGGGAATTGAACCCAGGGCCTCTCGCACCCAAAGCGAGAATCATACCACTAGACCACACTCCCGATTTTATATACATTAAAATTATCCAAGTAGTCCAGCGATGTTTACGATTTGTTCACATACCCCCGGCGTGAGAAGAGCCAATGGATGGCTAAGGTGGTGCTGCTAATAGTTATTACTATTATTTTAAAGTACAATTTTAGATATTTATAGGTTATTTTCAATATATGCATGTAATAAAAAAAAAAGGCGTGGGAGAAGGGCCCATGGATGGCTAATTAGGTACTGTTAATTTCTAGGTTAACTTACAGTACAATTTTAGATATTTGTAGGTTTTTCTTAATATATGCATGTTAGAAAAAAAAATGTCATAAAATTTTGATATTTATGATTATAACAATGCTTTAGACTTAAACATACGGTTGTTATTATTATAGTGTACTTCGAAGTAATGTACTCTAAATAAATACTTTCAATTGAAAGTATACCGCTAGGACACAAGTGTCTGCTATTGGTGTGCCGAACAACTTACTTGGTTCGTGGGACCGACAATGACAGTATTCCCTCTTACAAATACTATCTTCCCAATACTATTTGAAATGGTTCACATTTACAGGAAGTTCTCAATACCAAATCTTGTATTTACTAGCAAAGATTGATTTGTTTACGATTATCAAGATAAATCCTTCAATCCCAAATCCATTATATTCTTCCTAATTGATAAGTCACTAGTTTCCAGTTTCAGATTTTTAGCTATCAGATTACTAGAAATATGTCAATAAATTACTGACAATGGTAAACTAATGTTAGAACATGTTCAAATGCTAGATTGACAGTGTAAATATTTAGTTCTGGACCGATAAAATTTTTCATTAGAGTCATGGAAAGGTGATGACTTGATAAATGAACCTAGAGAATAAACGTAGAGAAAATTTCATGTATTTAAAACTGTTGATGTAGACTTTAGGGTATTTGTCTCTATAATAGTCGAATTTTTTTTTTCTTAAGTCTATAATTAGATTTAATCTTTATATACTCACATAAGTAGGTATATAACTCTTTACTTTTGTATTGATTTATCCCCATATATTCTAGAGAATGAAGTTCAAACCCACTCTTTTTGGCGGTGACTTAGTTTGGGATAATCTAATGTTTTCCTAAAACTTAGTAGCACTGCAAATTTTATTTAAGGGTAGATATCCGGAGTTGGTCTAAAGCGGATGCCATGAGAGGCATCATTGAATCGTTCCATCAGTTCTAGAACCAGGGGTTTGATTTCTGGGGCCATTTTGCAACAATCTGCAAAATACTGCGAAAAGTAAATATGGGGTAAATTCAAATTATTTAAAGAGGTATAGAGTACCATCAAATGATTATCAAACTTAAAGAAATGGACAAAAAGATCAATGTACTGGAATCAGTAAAAGAATTGGGATCAGAAAAACATCAATTGACAACAAATATGACTCTTTTGGAAACTCCATTTTATTTGATTATTGACAATGAATCAATCGTCTTGGAAAAAATGAAAGACAATCATGATAAAGTATACGAAAGCTTGGATTGGCTTATTTTGATTCTTTGTATCATTATTTTCATCATGTTATTGCATATTCCAACTACCCGCTATAGGTATGTATATTGGTAATTAAAACGAGGAAGAACGCTTCAGGAAAAACAAAAGAATGGAGGACAGATAGAATGAAAGAATTAGAGAGAGAAAAACTTTACAAGGAAGACAATGGTGGAAATGCTTACTCAAAAATTATCTTGATTTACTAACATTTAGAGCGCAAACAGTAGCCGATTGCATGGTTGATGATTTTAGTAAGATATCACGAGATAATCAATACATTATGTTGTTGTATTTACAGAGAGTCTATGATATGGCCAAGTCATAAACAGAAAAAAAATAATGATTAGCAGTCCCTATTGTGAATAAAAAAGTATATACAAAATAAATAAAGCATTGAACACGACCCAATCTTTCAGGACAAACTTATTACAAGGTACCCCACAATAACCAGCAGTACCATTCCACGAAATTAGTAAAATATTTTTGAAATGCCCAGTAAAATCAAATTTACTCATAAACTACCAATTTCTGCCATTTTTCCAATGGCGGCTAGCCAGAAAAGGAATATATAATTATTATTGAACATTTTTAATAGCAATATCACCAAGTTCAACAATTAATCATAGCAAATCATGTCTATTATATCAATTCGAACTATTATACTGAATAATTTTGCAGCCCAAACCGAAGATTACCCGGATCGCACGAAAATATTTGTTAATATACGTGGTATCAAACATAGGCAAACGTATTAAACCAGTTGTATAGTATAAATATGTTATCCTTACTTATCTGTTTGCTCACATTGACACCATTCACGTTTGGGTTTTTCAATGATTTTTTTCAAAACCATTTTCAACATCAACAACAACCAGATGGTCTTTTCCAAAACCCCGAAGTTTTTGAGGAACAGAATTTAAATGCAAAATGTGGAAGGTACTTATGTCCTGATACTGGGATTTGTGTGGATTCTCCAAAACATTGTCCCTGCCCCTTCCCCTCTTCTCAGATCAGATGTTTTTTGCCAAATGGTAATTATTTATGTATATCCAAACCTGCTGGAGATGAATTTATTAAGAAATACGAGGATCCAAAGACTAACTGGAAAGTAGATGCAAAGGATGATAATATTAGAGACTGTGGCTGGGTAAACCGTGCCTATAATGGGAAGTTATGAAGAAGCATGGGCAAGCTAAAAGAAGATCTGAACACAATTGAATTGATTCCACCAAGAAACAGATGATAGAGATGATTCGTCGAAGTCAGAATATGCTCGGATGATGTTCCTGAGAGAGTATCTTGTCTCTTTGTAATATTATTAAATGTAATATAATAATTACTATGCCATTACTATGAATTCAAGATTACGATATGAGGCTTGGAATATGAAAACTTGAACTGTGTACGATCACCCCCAACAAGTAAATAGATTTATACCATTATCAGTGGAAAACTGATTGAAATAATGGAGTGTACAGTATGGATTTAAACTTGTAAGTAGTTAATTTATAAAGGAAGTGAATAAATTTGTGAATAAATGGTTTGATTGATTAATGGTGTCATATATGAGTGATGCGAATATATGATTAGACTTTCGTAGTAAACGAGGTTTATCTTGTTATGTTAGCATTCGCAAACTCTGATAGCAAAATAAGCTGTCAATTGAAAAATAATCTTCCTTGATCTAGATCAATAACTCCAGAAAGGTTTCAGTAAATGTATATGACAATACTTAGTACTAACGAGTATTTACCAGCTATCTTCTAGTTGTCTTCAATATACAATCCTCTTTTTTGTGTTATGTTAACATTGGTTGCAAAATTTGGATGCGAAAATCCCACAACTGATGATATCTATATCATCACTCATTTCTAGAGTAGAGCCAGATAAACTAATGAAATAGATTAATATCAACTAAATACACTTAATATATACCAACAAACAACATAAAATCAACTTTTCATAAATAGCGATCACCCCACACTCCGGTATCGGCAAAAAAGCCAAGTCGCACTATGGTTAAATGAGTCATACTAAACAGATAAGGGTTTTACTACCATTATAAACTCATATCTCTCCTAAGAAAGTAGAGGGTATGTCTATCTACCTACCCTCTACCATCTCCAATACTTACTTCTAACAAAATGTTTCTATTTCATCTCCAAAAAAGGAAATTCAAACACATTTCTTATCACGGCATAAATTGACGTAATCACAAACAATCTTCACCCAATTGGTTGAAATTTTTCAGTTATTTCATATATAAAATTTTATATTCTTAAAACAAAGCTTTTCTTATACTAAAGGATGTTATCAGCAAGAAACAGACTTGCTAGAAATGGTATTCCGTCGTTAAGACAGTTAGCGACTCAAGCTAACAATAATTATACTTATCAAGTACCTTCGGAGTATGTTTCCAGAACTCCTCCATATGCTAAATTAATAGACAAATTGAATGTGGTCAAAGGTTTAGTGAATAACAAGCCTTTAACTTTGGCTGAAAAAATCTTATATTCCCATTTAGTTAACCCTGAAGAAAATTTGGCCGGTATAAATGGTGATTTATCTAAAATCAGAGGTGAATTGTATTTGAAATTGAATCCTGATAGAGTTGCTATGCAAGACGCTTCGGCGCAAATGGCTTTGTTGCAATTTATGACTTGTGGTATGAAATCCACTGCTGTTCCAGGTTCCATCCATTGTGATCATTTGATCGTAGGTAAAACTGGTGCAGATGAAGATTTGGTCAAATCTATTTCGACTAATAAAGAAGTCTTTGATTTCTTACAATCTTGTGGTGAAAAATACGGTATTCAATTCTGGGGTCCTGGGTCCGGTATCATTCATCAAATCGTGTTGGAAAATTTCTCAGTTCCTGGTTTGATGATGTTGGGTACTGACTCGCATACTCCAAATGCTGGTGGTTTAGGTGCCATCGCCATTGGTGTTGGTGGTGCCGACGCAGTCGACGCTTTAACTGGTACTCCTTGGGAATTGAAAGCTCCTAAAGTTTTGGGGGTCAAATTAACCGGTACCTTGAATGGCTGGACTTCGCCTAAAGATGTTATTACTAAACTTGCAGGTATCTTGACAGTCAGAGGTGGTACTGGTTTCATTGTCGAATATTTCGGTGAAGGTGTCAAATCTTTGTCTTGTACTGGTATGGCTACTATTTGTAATATGGGTGCCGAAATTGGTGCTACTACCTCTACATTCCCATACCAATATGCTCACAAGAGATACTTGATTCAAACCGGTAGAGGTCCAATCTCAGAAGCCGCAGATGAAGCCAATGCTAAATTCGGATTCTTACAAGCTGACGCAGGTGCTGAGTACGATAAAGTAATTGAAATCAATTTATCCGATTTAGAACCACACGTTAACGGTCCCTTCACTCCTGATTTGTCTACTCCAATCTCTAAATTTGGTGAAACTACTGTCAAAGAACAATGGCCAGATAAAGTTTCCGCTGGTTTAATTGGTTCTTGTACCAATTCATCTTACCAAGATATGGACCGTGCTGTATCTATTGTTAAACAAGCCGAATCAGCTGGTTTGAAACCAAAAATTCCATTTTTTGTCACTCCAGGTTCGGAATTAATCAGAGCCACTATTGAACGTGATGGTTTGATTGACACTTTCGAAAAAAATGGTGCTATCGTCTTAGCCAATGCTTGTGGTCCATGTATTGGTCAATGGGATAGAACTGATGTCGATAAAACATCTACTGAAACCAACGCAATCTTCACCTCATTCAACAGAAATTTCAGAGCTAGAAATGATGGTAACAGAAATACCATGAATTTCTTAACCTCGCCTGATATTGTTACCGCCATGATCTATTCCGGTGACATGAACTTCAACCCTTTGACTGATTCAATCAAATTGCCAAACGGAGAATCGTTCAAATTCAATCCACCTGTAGGTGACGAATTACCCCAAGATGGATTCATCAAAGGTAGAATGGAATTTTACCCAGAACCAAACCCACAACCAAAACCAGAAGTCGAAGTAAATGTATCACCATCTTCAGACAGATTACAATTATTAGACCCATTCAAACCATGGAATGGTGAAGAATTATCTACCAATGTTCTTTTGAAGGTTGAAGGTAAGTGTACCACTGACCATATTTCTGCTGCTGGTACCTGGTTAAAGTACAAAGGTCATTTAGAAAATATCTCAAATAACACCTTAATTGGGGCTGTAAATAAAGAAACCGGAGAAGTCAACAAAGCATATGATCTTGATGGTCAAAGCTATGGTATTCCAGAGTTGATGATCAAATGGAATGATGAAGGTAGACCTTGGGTTGTTGTTGCCGAACACAATTATGGGGAAGGTTCTGCAAGAGAACATGCTGCATTATCACCAAGATTCTTAGGTGGTACCATGATTTTGGTTAAATCATTTGCCAGAATTCATGAAACCAATTTGAAGAAACAAGGTATGTTACCTTTGACCTTTGCCAATGAAGCTGATTATGATAAAATTTCTGCCGGTGATGTATTACAAACCATAGATTTGGCTGATATGATTGCTAAAGGTGGTGACAACGGTGGTTCTGTTATGGTTAAAGTAACAAGAAAAGACGGTTCATCATTTGAAATCGAAACCAAACACACCATGTCCATAGATCAAGTTGAATTTTTCAAAGCTGGTTCAGCTATTAATTACATTGGTAATGTCAAAAGACAACAAGGTAACTAAAATAACTTAATAGGTCATAACAAATCAACTTTATTTCTTCCTTTATAGGCATTTAAATATAATTTACATTTACAAGATTGTTTTAGATCTTTAGCATATGTATGCACAGTATTCTATTTTTATAGTTTAGGAATTATGTAAATAAAGATGTACTTATTTGATTTATTATCAATATAAAAGAATTAAAGTAAATGTGGAATGGTGAAAAATGGAAGAAATCAGCTAATTTTAAGCATCAATAAGGTCGGCTGATTTATCTTGATTCTTCACTTCTTCATCCTCATCGTCTTCGTCATCTTGTTCAGTTTGTCTATCGTAAAATTCGGCCAAGATCTTTGGTGAGATTCTATTTAATAATTCTTTTGGATAAATTCTCAATAATGACCAAGCCAAGTCTAATGATTCAAAAACGGTTCTGTTTTCATAGGCACCTTGAGCAATGAAATTCTTTTCGAATTTTTCCAAGAATTCCAAAGATAATTTATCTTCGGTAGATAAAGCTTCTTCACCGACAACCGATTTCATGGCAGCAGCATCTCTACCAATAGCATATTTGGCATATAATTGATTGGAAACATCACCATGGTCTTTTCTGGTCATACCTTCACCAATGGCTGATTTCATCAAACGAGATAATGAAGGCAAGACATTAATTGGTGGGTAAATACCTCTGTTATTCAATTGTCTATCGACGAAAATTTGACCTTCGGTAATATAACCGGTCAAATCAGGAATAGGATGGGTGATATCATCATTAGGCATGGTTAAAATAGGAATTTGAGTAATGGAACCATTTCTACCTTCGACTCTACCAGCTCTTTCATAAATGGTCGACAAATCGGTATACATATAACCGGGGTAACCTCTTCTACCTGGGACTTCTTCTCTGGCGGCAGAGACTTCTCTCAAAGCGTCAGCATAAGAAGACATATCGGTTAAAATAGTCAAAACATGTCTTTCGGTTTGATAAGCTAAATATTCGGCGGTAGTTAAAGCCAATCTTGGGGTAATAATTCTTTCAATAGTAGGATCATTGGCCAAATTAAGGAAAAGGGAGGTTCTTTCTAAAGAACCATTTTCTTCGAAATCTTGCTTGAAGAAACGGGAAGTTTCCAAATTGACCCCCATAGCGGCGAAAACAATGGAGAAATTTTCTTCATGACCATCATGGACATCCTTGGTAGGTCTGACCAAACCAGCTTGTCTACAAATTTGAGCGGCAATTTCATTATGAGGTAAACCGGAGGCAGAGAAAATAGGAATTTTTTGACCTCTGGCAATAGAGTTCATAGTATCGATAGCAGAAACCCCGGTAGAAATCATTTCTTCTGGGTAAATTCTAGCATAAGGATTAATGGGGGACCCATTGATATCCAAATAATCTTCAGCAAAGATCTTAGGACCTTTATCGATAGGTCTACCGGACCCATCGAAAATACGACCAAGCATATCTTCGGAAACAGCAATTTTCAAATTTTCACCGGTGAATTCCACTCTGGTTTTTTGAACATCAATACCGGAGGTACCTTCAAACACTTGGACAATAGCTTTGGAACCTCTGACTTCCAAGACTTGACCTTGTCTGACAGTACCATCTGGTAAAGTTAAATTGACAATTTCATTAAATTTAGGAAATTTAACATTATCAAGAATAACTAAAGGACCATTAACCCCACCAACAGTGTTATAGGTGATTCTTGGTTTAATTTTGAAGCCTTCGACCACAGCTTTCTTGTTTAGTTCGTAAAGTTCTTTGTCACTAAGAGTCATTGTCACAATTGGGTTAGAGCTTTAATTAACGTTGGTCGACACTGATAACATTCTTTGACCAATTTGAATTTCTGGTGAGCGCACGAAAAGGGGTTTTTGTTAGTGCTGGAAATTACTACAAAAGAGGGCAGATTACTACGAAGGATAGGTGAGGCTGGAAGAAAGGTAGTGGGAAATGGAGAAACAACTTAGAATAGCAACTTAGAATAACGACACGATGGAGAGTATATAATGAAAAGTAAAGGAATATATATATATTTCTATATCTTTAACAAAATAAATCTCCACAAAAGTTTTATAGTAATTGACGAATGAACTTTAGATAAAATAGATATGGAATGTAAATTTAGCTTCATGGTTTATTGGTGGCTATATTAAAGGTGAGTATTGAAGAAGATATTATTTTGAGAAAACTTGATAGATCAACAGAACATATCGCTTATAGCATTCCTATATCTGTAAATATGGGGTTTTTCCTACAAGTATACAATTATTTAATGTTTTATTTCTATAATTGCTAAATTTAAAGCTTCGATTTTATTATTATCATTAGAAATGTATATTCTTCTCGGTTTTATTTTAATTTGTTATGAGAACCTTCGCAAAGTAAGATAAAGTAAAAAAGTCTATACGACCTATATACACTTTATATATCTTTCCGAGATAATATTTTGTTTACTATGGATTGCATTGAAAAAAAAACCCACCCTTTGTCATAATAATGTAAAATGCACAGCAACTTACATCAGTTCATAATCAATCAATTATAGTAGACTCTAAAATAGTTATAGTTATAGTTATATATTAATATGATGCATATACTGAAGAAGAACACGATTTACTGAGGGTAAACGCAGCGGCCGTAACCTTCCACGACTGGAACCAAAAATATAAACTATCAGTACGTTCTAGCTTCTTGACCAATACAAGTGTTAGAGAGTATAAATCTCATATAATAAGTAAACAATTATCCGATGATTCTTCATTCCATCTCCATTTCTCTGTTCATTTCTCTAATTTAATGACTCCATCGTAAATCCCCTAACTCCACGTTGATATATGTCAATTATACCACATGTTTAGATAACCGCAAACCTTATTTTTTTTTGACGCTTCTATTTACAATTGGTGGGATCCTATAACAATTTCACTTGAGAAAATACTAATAAAACAACATCTCCACAGACTATATTAACAAGGTAATATCTACCTTTCCACTTACAATATATAATCACAAAGCCACTATATACGAATACAAGATAATTAAACAATGAAAACAAGCAAACAATGGCTGCAAAAACGTGAACCCGAAAAATGCCAACCTTATGATAACCACTATAAAAACTATTGGTGATTGCCAGGATATATAGAGGGAGTAGTTAATCAAATCAGAACATACAAACTAACATAATTTTTTTAGTTTAGATGTCGTTTGCTGATTATTGTCATGCAACGTTACCACTAGAAAAAAGCCCAATCAAAAATCTCGGAGCTAGAGTTGCACTCCGAAATAATGGAAATAGGGAAGTACAGAGATTGGATATAATGATAAAATAAATTATAGGAATGGATAGTAATGTATTGTTAATCTACAAGTATAGTAAAAGTAATAAACTCTCTCCTTTAGCTTAAATTGCAACCGTTTAGTTAATCTTTCTTTAAAAGAGGGGTATCTTGTTTAATTGCACAATATGCAGGATAGATTTCTATAAACAGGTTTAGCAAATAAAATTACAATCAGTAGGCAACGATTACATGACTGAACACATGGATATACCGAAGGATAAAGATGATAGAGCAGATAGGGGTAGTACACATATCATTAGTCCTCTAGTTAATGAACTACTAAACAAGAATGATATTGGTGAGGTTAAAGAACCAATAGAAATGGATGAGGATTGTTTTAAAAGAACTAATATCTCTGGGTTAAGATCTCCTATGGCAAAGCGCTATAGTAATCTAACTAGCGATCTCCAGGAACGAAAGAAATCTCCTATAAGTATTAATACTATACCTACTACAAGAAAGTCTCCTTTGAGTTCAAGACACTCTCCCACTATAAAGTCTCCTAGAGACGCTCCTTTACAGTCGCCTACCTTTAATACTAAACCTACGTCGCCTATCAATACTACTGCTGCTGCTAATCTACGTAAACTAGTTTCAAAGAAGAAGGTGTCATTTTCTAATTTACAATCGCCTTCAGCAATGTCTGAATGTTCCATCAGTTCTAATTCCGTTAGTCCTGATTCATCAGACGATGAGGATATTACTATCACTCCGAAAAACTTGACATACTCAAAGTCGTTGGATAACGATTCCCAACAGAGTTTACCGGAATTTAATAAACGTCCATTGACAGATACACCCGTGCATTCAAGCTTGACCTCGCCTCAAACAGGAGACCATTCTGATTATGAAACTGATGAGTCGTTGCAACCGATCTTGGAGGAATCGCCCTTGCCTAAGACGAAAAATATCAGTCACTTGAATTTGACCGATTTGAAAAATCAAAGGTCAGAGTCGGTCAGTCCCATGACTAAGGTCGTCAGCAAAGATCCCGTGCCCACGATTAATATAGATAGACAACTATCCCCAAATTCAGATAATCAATTACCATCCAATCTAGGAGAGGGTCACAAGAACCCCAGTTTGGAGAAGTTGAAGAATTTGCTTTTGGAAAAAGCCACCAAAGAACCCAAACCGTCGAGATCGTATACGTTGAATATTCCAGGGCAGACATCCTCAAAGACCTCACCCGATGGTAAAATTGCTAAAGTCGATATCGGGTCGAAATTGGTCATTGTCATGGTGGGGTTGCCCGCGAGGGGGAAATCGTACATCACCAATAAGTTGACCCGTTACTTGAACTGGTTGCAGCATGATTGCCGTGTTTTCAATGTCGGGAACACCAGGAGGTTGGATAAGTTGCATGGTGATGTTAAGTCTCTGCCGGAGGTTAAAGAAAAGGAAGATGTACCCACCCATGATGCCAATTTCTTCAATCCTGATAATCCCGAATCAATAAATATAAGAGAAAAATGGGCCATGGATACCTTGGACCAGGTGCTAGATTACATAATTGACGGCACCGGGTCCGTAGGGATATTTGATGCCACCAACTCAACCAAACTTCGAAGATTGCATGTTTTGAAAAGAATTCAGGAAAGAACAAATGGGGAATTGAAAGTGCTATTTTTGGAATCCATATGTTCCGACCCGGCAATAATCGAGTCGAATATTCGATTGAAATTATCGGGACCTGACTATAAGAACATGGATCCTGATGTAGCATTAAAAGATTTCGAGGGGAGATTACATAACTATGAAAAGGCATATGAGACCATTGACGAAGAAGAAGAGAAAATTAAAGGGTTCCAGTATGTGAAAATGATCAATACTGGCAAAAAAGTTGTCAGTTACAATTGTCAAGGGTTCCTCGCCAGTCAAACGGTTTATTTCTTGCTTAATTTTAATCTTTGTGAACGACAGATATGGATCACCCGACACGGTGAGTCTATTGATAATTTGAGTGGCCGTATAGGTGGTGACTCTCATTTGACTAGACGAGGCGATAAATTTGCCCGCACATTGGCCAGGTTTATGGATTTCCAACGACGTGATTTCAGAAAGAAACAATTGGAGAATTTTAGTTCCCGATTGGAATTGAAGTATCAAAGTATTTTCACTGAAGATGATATACAATCGATTGAAAATGCCGTGCCCACCGAACCCAATTTCTGCGTCTGGACGTCAATGTTGATCAGGGCGATAGAATCGGGACAATATTTCGATGATAAATTATATTCTGTAAAAGAAATGAGAATGTTGAATGAATTGGGTGGTGGTAAATTTGAAGGGTTGACATATAACGAAATTCAAAGTAAATTCCCCCATGAATTTGATTCTCGATTAAAAGATAAATTAAGTTACAGATACCCTGGGGTAGGTGGAGAATCATATTTGGATGTTTTCACTCGATTAAGACCATTAATCACCGAGATTGAACGTACTACCGATCATTTGTTAATTATAAGTCATCGAGTAGTCTTGCGAGTGTTATTAGCCTATTTCTTGAATCTCGATAAATCATCAATCGGAGAATTGGATGTACCATTGCATACATTGTACTGCTTAGAATCCAAACCATATGGTACTGATTATAGAATGTATGAATATGACGAAGGACTCGATTGGTTTGTTAGAGTTAGTCCCGAACATCAAAAAAATATGAAGGAAGTTGGCGTTAATTATAGAGAAAGGAAATATTCTATTGTGCCTACTGCACCACCTTCATCGCTGGCAGTCAAGAACCGAAATTCAATAGTTCCTGGTGAATTTAGTTTGAGAAGAAGTTTATCGCATGATAGTAAAGATAGATCGTCTAATTTTAATAGACTTAAATCACTTGCTAATTCAAGAAGGCCTATTAATTGATCATGAATATTTAGTTTATAGCTAATATATTGTATTTATTCATACCTAGAATGTATTTGTTTACTAGTGTCTTCTAATGGTTTATGCCTATTCAAGATTTAAGTGCGGGTAACTTTTCTCTAGTAATTTTTTTTCCGTCTCATCGAGAAGTATAAAAGAAGCTCAAATTCTCATCAATAAATTTTTCATTATTATATAGAATAATCAGAATATTGGAATCCATTTGATACTGAATAGAAGTGATAGAACCTGTTTTGTCACTTTTATAAGTGCAAATGGATTCGCAAAGCTTTATGAAAATTTGAAGATGATGAAAATAAGTACTCTTCTTTCCCAGTCTGACTCGACTATGACGACAGGGTT
Source organism: Candida sp. Y128-05E (assembly GCA_037042355.1). Classification (NCBI taxonomy): domain Eukaryota; kingdom Fungi; phylum Ascomycota; class Pichiomycetes; order Serinales; family Debaryomycetaceae; genus Candida; species Candida sp. Y128-05E. The sequence continues at coordinate 46,661 of JAXQKE010000039.1, read as the reverse complement.
GATAAATGTCTTTCTAACATTAATTCTCTGTTGCAGGAGATGGTTTTTTAGACTTATACTTGCCAGTATTGGAACGTTTCTGATTCATATTTTCATAAAGCAATATTACTTTTTGTTGCTAGATTTTCTAATAACTTGATTTTTATTGGAATAATTACTTTACATTAAGATTAAGATGATGAAAAGTTCCCAGAACATTCGCAGTTTCCTCGGTATGCATACATTTGAACCCATCTCGTATGTCGGTGACCGCTTTTTGACCTTCCATGGATGTCTGATTTAATCTTAATATAAAGAAATTAAATTAATTTATTAGAAAATCTATCAATAGAAAGTTATAAGTTTTGGTGTTTAGTGATTTGTAAAACAGTAGTATTTTCAATTGTAGATTATTTCATTTGTCAGGCAACATGCGTTCTCGCTAAGGTGAATATTATTCACCTAGAGCGTGTGGTGATAACTTTATGACCGAAAATATTCTACGCTTGCAAATGGTGACATACCTTGTTCCGAATGGATTTCACGTTTAGTCCAACTGCAGTGATAGACATGACCAAGTAGCAGTCTTGATTGGTTAATCAAGTTAGTAAAATTGATACAAAAGCTTGCCAATCCATTATAGGAATTTTGCATCCACTCGGTTGCAAAATTGTATAAGGAGAGGTTAGCGATTAATATATATAATTTACAGAGGTCACTATAGTTGTATTCATTTAATATCTACTTACGCTTTTTCCAATTGTTCTTTCTGATCGCCCATCATCAATCCATCAATTGATTCTTCATTAAGATTAGATTTAGGACCAGTGTAGACTTTATAACCATGGACAAAATAATAAATCAATGAAAAGATCCAGACCCCACCATTGAGAACACAAGTATAATTCATGGTTGTAGCTACGGGAGATTTATTATCGGGGAATGATGACATGATAATAACATATGCCACCCATAAGCAAGCCCCAATATTGACAGCTTTTGTCAAATATTTCCCCCAATAGAAGGGACCTGGAATAAATCGAGCTTTACCCACAGGTAACAACACCAAGAATACCGGAGTTGCCCAAGATAATGAATTCGAAGTAACCGCCAAGGAGAACAATGCCCCCGAACCAGCGGGACCAATTAGTACAAGACAACCGATCAAGAGACAAAGTAATCCCACAAACATTGTAGCTCGGACTGGCACTGCAACTTTGGGATTGACATACTTGACATAATTGTACACCACTGGTAATCCATCATCACGAGCGAAAGCCCATACTTGTCTAGATGCAGCGATAAGAATGGAGCAGGCCATGAGATATTGACCTACGGCAATCATGGACATGAAGGCAATACACCACTTTTTACCAAGGGCATCAAATATAATCTGGGCGATTGCTGAGCCAGTAGAGGAGGTGAGGACGGCCTCGACATCACCGTTTTTAATACAAAATGCCGAAGTAACGACAATACAAAATCCGAGAATCCAGCAAACAGTGATCAG
>JAXQKE010000039.1:22912-45107 GCA_037042355.1 Candida sp. Y128-05E | reverse complement strand
CGAGAATTTTCGAAATTTGTAAACACCCACTTAGCTGAGTTATAGGTGTAGTCTTGCGAACGTATACCGACTGGTACAGCAATGACAAATAACAAAATCAAGAAGCAATTGAAATATATTGAGATTGATTGTAATGTGGCAGTATGTTTAGTAGTCAAGCAACAAACAACGACGTTAGTGATAATACAAGCGGCAAAGATTCCATACGCTTTTGGTTCTGTGATGACAAAACTATCGGTGGATACTACGATTGCTGATAAAATCTGGACCGCCAAACCATAAGTGATTGAACAAATACCTCCACATAAACCTAAAGAATTTGCACATCCAATCATGAACGAGAGAGGCACTCGCAAATTGTCTGGAGCATAATAATTAGTCCAGTAGTATAAACCACCTGAAGTGGGTATAGCCGACCCGAGAAACGTCATGGAAGTACCAATCAACAATACAAAAAACCCAGCACAGAACCAACCCCAAACCAAGCCAGCAGGACCCGATTCCAAACCTATACCTATGGTACTGGCGACACTGGGCAACAAGCCCATAATCAGGAAAGCAATACCAAACACTTGTAGTGTGGAGTAGTGTCGTTTTAACTCTTGTTTATAGCCAATAGCAGCTAATAATTCTTCATCTCCAACATTCTCGCTAGGATGGATATGTCTAATTTCTGATCTAGAATTAAGTGCCTCTATATATTCCGATCTAGCAGAAGTAACCACTGAAAGCAAAGGTGATTTTGTCGGTTTAGCCATTTGGGAAATTGTTTCTCAGTTTCAAACTGAGATATAATTAGGTATTTATATCCCCTTACATTGGTTTGCTATGATTGATAACGGTAACCTTAAAAATTCTTAGCGGCTATATTCTACTGGTGGCTTAAAAAATGGGGTAGTACAAAATATTCTCTAGCGGTTATGGAGGAGAAAAAACTTCTCCGGATCGAGATCCCGATTCACTATGAAACGCGCAAGTGTATCGATGAACGAATTGATGAGCTTTTAGTATTCATCAAATAGTACAGAAGCTGGGACACTCGAGTTATGAGAATGTAGAATTTACACTGGGTTGGTCCAAGCCATGAAAAAAAATAGTTTTGAAGGTGAAGCCGACTTGGTAGTGGAAAATATTGGTTATGTAACTATTTAAGTCTTTGGTTGTATATTTCAAGTTGTGTAAATGTTTGTGGGATTACTCCACTTGTAAAATATCGTAGTAGAAGTATGGGGTTTGTATCCAAAATATTACCAGGCTAACCTAATTTTGACTACTACCTTTATCAAACTACTGACAGAGCCATGTCATTGCGTGGTGGCTTCGGTTCGTACCATGCTGGTATGACATATTTCCTGGTTCCTGAAATTAGTGGAGATGGTGACATGCGTGATGATGGGGATCGCAATTATTTTTTGTAATCTTTTGCAATAGAATATTCAAAACCGATTAGAGTAGCGATATACTTACATCAAATACTAACTACTGTTCACTCTCCTACAGGTAGTCTTATAAATTCTTATATTAAAAACTAAACAAAATCCCATTTTCACATCAGGTCCAGTATACCATCAATCTATTACATCAACATATTTAGTTAACTAAAATATTCTATAACCATCATAAAACTAGCTAGGTATGCTTTAGATTGATTTCGCTCATGATTATTCGGGGTCATTATCATTAAAGTTTCCGTGTCTCCTTTCATTACAACTTTTCCTTTTCCTTGGCAGGGGTGGTTACTGGCCATTCGTAGGTACCTTCATGAGCAAATTCATAATCGTGTTCCTGTAAGAATTTTCTTAAACCCTTTGGACCTTTTGAACCATAAGGATATAATTCTGGAGAAGGACCATTTTCGGCTTCGATAAAGTTTAATAATGGGGTGAACAATTTCCAGGAGACATCCAATTCATCATCTCTGACGAAATTGGAGTGCGAACCCAAGTAACAATCTCTAATCAAGGCTTCATAAGCTTCAGGGATCCAGAAATCGTGCGAGTATCTGGTGGCATAAGTCAAATCCAAGTCGGTTAAATTGGTTTTGGTGGAAATACCGGGGATTTTACTGTTAATCTTCAAGTAGACAGCTTCGTTTGGTTGGACTCTGATAACCAATTCGTTTCTTTGAATTTCCTTGAACATACCTTTGGCGACAGGTTTGTATTGGATTCTAATTTCAACCTTGGATTCATCTAAAGCTTTACCGGCTCTCATGACAATTGGTACACCTTCCCAACGTTCATTGTGGATTTCTAAACCAATAGCGGCGTAAGTAACGGCTCTAGATTTCTTGTCGACAGTTTCGTCATCCAAATACCCAGGTTCTTTACCATCTTCTGATTTGGTGTATTGACCGAGCAACATATTGGTGGTATCAATGTCACCAACCGCTTTCAAAACCTTAACTTTTTCATCTCTAATAGCTTCAGGGTCAAAAGAAACTGGTCTTTCCATGGTAAGCAAAGTTAAAACTTGTAATAAATGATTTTGCATGACATCTCTGATAATACCGATATTATCGAAATAACCACCTCTACCTTGAGTACCGAAACTTTCCTTAAATGAGATTTGAATAGATTTGATATGTTTATGGTTCCAAGTACCATTGAAGAATTCGTTACCAAAACGTAAAACTAATAAATTCTTTACCATTTCTTTACCTAAATAATGATCAATACGGTAAATTTCATCTTCATTGAAAAGAGGAGCCAATTTCTTTTGTAATTCCTGGGCTGATTCCAAATCATGGCCAAATGGTTTTTCAATAATAACACGCATGATTGGCACATTTTCAGGATCCTTGGGGGTACCATCCTGGTTCAAACCTGCAGGGTAACAATTTTCCTTCAATTTTTCAGCTACAGAGGTGAAAACAGTTGGAGGTAATGCGAGGTAGAAAATACGGTGGGCTTCACCATGTTCTTGTTCATATTTGACCAATTTTTCATCTAATTTCTGGTAATCTTCACTCTTGTCATATTGACCGTGGTGATAACTACACAAACTTAAAAATTTAGCTTTTTGTTCGTCGGTACCGCCTTTAAAATGTTCAGAAATACGTTTTTTAAAATCATCTTCCTTCAAGTCAGATCTGGCATAACCAATGATTTGAATAGTATCAGGTAATTCACCTTCTCTGAACAAACCAAATAAGGCAGGGAAGGTTTTTTTTTTAGCCAAGTCACCGGAGGCACCAAAGATAACGATGGAAGTATATTTCCCACAAGAAACGTAAGCCATTGTAATACAATTGAGTTAAAATTAAGAAGAGCAAAGGGAGATTGAAATTATATAAAGGGGAGATTGAAATGTTCGCCCCTTCACGTGATTATTAATACAATCGGTTGAATGTGTTCCAATATCACGTGGAATTGGATCAAAGGAAGGTAGATTGGTCCGACTCAACCGATTGATAAGAAAGGACTAGAAATATGTCTACCATTGAACACACAAACCTTTCAATTATGTTTACTCTAAATCAATTGAATTCTACACAACCTTTTTATCATTAGTAATTCACTCTTGTTCCATTGACAAACAACCCTTTTTCTTTTTATTTTGCTTGTGATTATTCTCATCTCCACTGGCTAGTTTTTAGTTTAGCGAGTCGGTCTTGGGGAAGATATGTAATTATTGATAATTATAAGGATAAGCAGATTATTATGAATCAAATAAGGTTGGGTATATATTTCATCTTAATACTTGATTCCGCTATTCCCGTTATTTGTGGGGTGAACCTTGGGTGGTATTCATGGGGTAGAAAGGAAGAATCGTTAATCTTTTGAGTTTAGTATTTTAACCGTATATTCCTAGATTTGTATAAAGTGTTTTATTGCCCATTTATGGTTGAGAATGAAATCATGTTATGTATGTAACTGGTTGGTCATGTTGTACTCAAAGATTTCATGTAAAATTATATTTATTAAATATGTAACTATTAAAGTATACTAATACCTGGCACCACTTTCTATATATGTTGGTTTTGATAAATAATCACTTCTCTCAACACTCAAGATATAATATTAGTAACGATGAACCCTACTTCTTCACACCTCTAATTTCTCCATATAGTGTAACCCAAGTCGATTAATATGAAAATAAGGCACCACTGACAATCTAATTGATATGGATCATCTCCACACGTTTGACATATAAACGCAAAAAGTTCAACTTGATAATTGGTTATCAGCGCTATTGGCGCTAGCATCTTGTACTCATGTACTCCAATGAAAATAAAACATAAATGAACTACCGTTAAAACTATAATGGTATGTATGTTAGAGATGAAGAAATCATACCATTTGAGTTGGTTTACTGTGCCTTCTGCTGTGATATTCATGATTATTGGTAATTTTGATTATATATTTCTATTTGTGTTCAAATGTGGTAAAATTATCGAACACAAAATGAAAATCAAAAGGAGAAAGTTGGCTCTTGCAATAGAGCGTTTGCTAATAAATTCGATATGCTGTTGGTTAGTTATTGTAGGTGTTTATTTGATTAAGTAGCGAATATTCAATATAAATATCTCTAAAAGATTTGTAAAACTAAAAACATGTAAAACTTGGAAGATATCCAAGCATGAATAGTCTCTTGCGTTATAGCTTTACGATATAATCGATGGCTGCAGAATAGATTTTTTGAAGCTTTCTTAATTGGGAACATGATTCCAATTGTAGATTTTCTTTTAGATCTATCTAAACCACGGAAGGATATTTACTTACATTCATGGATCCCTAAATGACTAACTGCTCTAACTGCTTCTTTATTTATTTGTACGTTCAACTGTTAACTGAAGTTCTATATAAAAAGATCACTTAATGTAACTAGACGTATCCCCAAGATGCCGGTTTACAAGGTACTGTGTCATGTATGGTTGTTACTACTGGTGTGGATAGTTTAATAAACCTCGACGGGTTGGCTTCAAATTCATAGGGGGAGTGGTTGCCTCGCTGGACAGTAATCTGAGATACCAGTGTGGATAACACCAAAGTACTAAATTTAGTTACATAAGTAGAATAATCGATTAATTCATTAGATCCTCTGCTTAAATAAATTTGAACTAAAGATAAATTGAGATTGGTAAATTATTTAACGATTGTTTTATTTTACTATTATACATATATACTGTCTCGAGGTCGCACAGGGCCTTCATTTGCTAGTTGATTCGATTAATTGATCAGTATCTTTGGTATCTTCATCGTCTTTGTCCTCCTCCTCATGTTGTTCTTGCTTCTTTTGTTGCTCATTTTGATCTTCCTCTTCTTCATCTTCATCGCCAATCTTGAACATTTCACCCCCTTCTTGATATTCAGGTAAGGATTCGGCATTGAATTCATCATAAAGTCTTTCTTGCGCTTGCTCAGCAGCATCGTCATGCCTCACTCGAGCTAATTCCATAGAATCATGTGAATCAGTGTCACTATCAGTATAATCTTCTCCAGGAATAATATCAAATTCATAATCATCGCGTCTTCTCTTTCTTCTACCCGATCCTGGCGATTTATGATATTTCATATACACAATCACGACAACAAAACCTAGTATTGCCAACGCCATGAAATATTGTCCTGTATGGTCCAGGGTTGACTGTTTATTTTTTCCGTCTTCATCTTCATCTTGTTCAGGGTCGTCAGTCTCGGTGGCATTCGAACCTGGCGCGGTGGTAGTGGTGGCGACTTCGGTGGTCTCTGGTAAATCTTGAGTCTTTGTAATTTCTGGTTTCGATTCTTCAGTAGTTTCTGGTTTTGATTCTTCAGTAGTTTCTGGTTTCGATTCCTCAGTAGTTTCTGGCTTTGGTTCTTCAGTAGTTTGTGGTTTATCTTCCGGTTCAGTTACCTCTGGTTGACTCTCTAATCTTTCCCTTCTCACTTGAGCATAATCTTTATCCAAATCATATACTTCCGCCTTCTCGGCATCTATAGATTCACCGAAAAACCTTAATTGCCAATTTTCAAATACTATAGTATTTTCTTTGGATTCATCACCAAATACTTCCAATTTCCAATCTCCTTCTCCACTTTCTCCCCAATGAGCTACCGACATGAATGTCCAATTGGAAAAACCTCTACCGGAAGTATCTCGGGGTCTGAATGTTGCTAAATTGGAAACGGTACCTTTGGGACTAATTAATCTCACTCCAACTGCACCTCGATTAGTAGCCTTAATGTTCACAACTACTGTAACATGTTCAACCCTCTCAACATTCATGATGTCTAAATGGTCTTTGGTGATTGTCAATGTATGGGTCGAAATATTTTCATCACGTTTAGTTTGCGCCGGTTTGATATTCAAAGTATCTTTAACATCCAAAACATCACTATAGTACCAAGCTTGTGGCTTAACATTTTTCCAGTTTTTACCAAAATGGGCCATTTCATAAGCATCGATTTTACCATAACCGTATTTATGAGAATACTTTCTATCCATTCCATTTACTTGATAATCGCCATCATCTTCATTCACGGGGACACTCGATAACATTGCAACGTATTGCAAGTCTCTCCAAGTCAATTCTGGATTAGCTTGTAGCACAAGGGTAAACACACCGGCTGCTAATGGAGCTGCCGCCGAAGTACCTCCATGACTGGTGCTACATTTATTTTTGATATCGGTAGTGTGAATATGTTCCCTGGACCCACTTGAATAAGTGACCACCATGACAGCCGAGCACGCTTCGGCGTATGATGGATGTAAACCTTGGTGATCGATAGCTCCAATAGTAATGGAGTAAATGGAATTAGTGTAACCATCGAAATTACAAGAATCTTGCAGTCTAGCACCATTACCACTAGCGAAAACATAAATACTCCCCTTATTTTTCCTCCCTTCTTGCACACCTTTAATCATGGCTTTCTTGACCACTTTATCGGGTTCACTCAATGTTCTACCATCATCGGTAGGACCCCATGAACAGGAATAGATATCATTAACGTCCAAACCATAAATCATGGCCTGGGCTTCAATTTCCGAGGTGATTCGACCAGATAAGATCCTGATACCCGCCACAGAAGAGTCATAAGCTACACCAACCCCACAAACATCGTTTTTGACAGCGGCGATTTCACCAGCACATCTAGTGCCGTGGTAATCATCAAACAACCTCGGTAAGGGCAAATTACCATTATCGTTGAAATCCCACGAGCCTTTAGCATTGAAATTATCTTTCAAATCGGGTGAGTTGGCATCTAGACCATCGTCGACAATGGCAGCTGTGATTCCCTTACCGGTGATTCCTTCGTACCATAATCCGGTAACATTGACGTCATTTCCAGGATAATTAGTATTGATTAAATGCCACTGTTCAATAAACATGGGATCATTGATCCCCAATTTGTCCGCTGCCTCTTTAATGGGCTGTTGCGAAGAATCAACTATATCGAGACGTTTGATATAATCATCATCATAAGGGATTGGCATACGTTTTTTCAATTCTTTGGGAGGTAACAAGTGAATAGATTTCAAATCTTGATTAGCAATCAAGTTTGATGATTCTTCATTTCTTTTCAATAACTTATACTCATTTGAATTGTAATTACCTAACCATTCATTATCAGTGTGAGATTTATCGATTGAAAACACATAGTGATTATCTATTTGAGATTGATATTCAAAGGTATAATCTGGATAAGTTTCAATAAAGTCGTACAATGGTTTACTGGTAGCATCTGTATTCAACTCAACAAGAAAGTAATTTTTGTTAGCATAGTCCAAAGCATATGATAAATGTAGCAATATTAATAAATAAATAATCTTCTTAAACATAGTGGATAGTACTCATGTAGTTTAAAAGTGTCGAGATCTAAAGTATACTACCACAGAACAAGAAACTATAGTATAACAAATGTTTATTATGGATAGAATTTTCAAGGTTTTTTTGGGGCATGCGTGTTAATTCGGTTGACATCCAAATGGAGTAATAGAATGAGTAAATGGAGAATATATGTGGGAAGGAAGGTATTTAATAGTAGGGAGATATGAGGGATGAGTTGTAGAGAGTAGGTGAGATGTACATGCTAATTCTGGTTTAAATTGACCCTGTCTTAAGGAATCCCAGGAAAGTACGTCATTTCTCTTGGATTACTGGGGGAACTGACAAAAATGACATATCATCTTTTACTATATTTACTAGTATATAAAGAAGCCAAATCTGGTTCAGTGTTTGGGATTGCAGTCCATTAGTCGTATATGTTTGTAAGTTGCTTACTTGTCAGAAGAAAATCTACGCCTTGTGGTGGTAAATCATTGATATCTTATGGTTGCAATCCAGTAAATCTCGAGAAGTCGATATTTCAAATGGGGACTTAAGGTATATAGAGATAAATAGCATTACTTATTGTTATACATTAATAATCATACTCCCGATCTTCACAGTTGTTCTTATTAAAGTCTGTCTAACTTTGCTATTGCTATTGCTCTTGTACGCGCCCCGATTTTTCATTCACGCTAGTAGTAAAATATCACTTTCTTACAATATCGATAATGCTAGGTACAACACGTAGGGTATTATCCTTGGTAGTGATACTGAACATGGCTATTGCTATGGAGATGATGAATCCCGACGAAAGACCCGAGTTTCATCCGGTGAACCCTGGATCGAAAACCTTCCATTGGTTATTGACACTATTTTTGTTATTCTTGTTACCTTCAGTATCGAGTGTCATGGCATTAGCTAATAATTTCAAGCTTAGTATGATGTTACAGATGGTATCCACCGGTTATTCCGTGTTTGAGACGTTATTTTTAAGATTCCCCGATAGTAACAATCACGAAAATTCAACGTCATATTATACATCCTGGATCTTATCTATTATTAGTGGGGTTATAGTATTCCTAGGGTTGGTTAATAATGGATCTCAAATGATTAAATTAGAATCTAATACTTATTTGGTAAAATTATATAAGACTTTATCGTGTTTAGTAGTTATAGTTGGTTGGGTGAGAACTTGCCTTGCAGTGGTGGCATTGTTCGGGTTTTGCTATGGAAAGCATACCGGTCAATGTATAGCGCATGGGATTATGGGTACTGCCTTTATCGGCTACTCATTCGTGTTGTCGTTACTTTTGTTAATGCCATGGATAAGAAAAGCGCAATTAAATAATCCCGAAGGCAAGTTCACTTGTCAGGAATTTTACGATTCTACCGTTATCATGGTCTGGGGGATAGTCAACACTTTTACTGAACATCGTTGGGGTAAAGAAGCTTGGTCAATGGGTGATTACCAACACACGGCGATGGGCATTATTTGGTGGTGTGGAGGGTTATTAGGTATGTGGTTAGCGAGAAATAATAATCGTACATTCGTCCCTGGGTTGATTTTAGTATTCACTGGTTATTCAATGTCACAACATGCCCAGCACTTGGAAATATCTACCAAGATCCATGGAATCTTTGGTATTAGTCTTATGGGTGCAGGTATTTCCAGAATTATCGAAATTGCATTCTTGTTAAGAGACAAATCATGCAGTCCCGATGGGAAAATCTTGTCCTTCCAATACTTCCCCCCATTCTTATTAACATTATCTGGGATATTGTTTATGAGTGCCAATGAAGAACAATTGGTTTTGGTTAATGATTTGGGTAGTGATTCGTCGGCATATTTACTAGTGGTCAGTTCTGCGGCATTTATGATCTACTTGTGGTTCCAACTAATGTTGGCATTGTATCTTCATTTAGTTGGGTATGATCAAAATGGTAAATTACTGGAAACCACTTATCACCCAATCAATACAGAAACAGAAGAATTTGAATTGGCTGATTTGTCAGATGAAGAACGTTAATAGAGGTTTAATAAACAGATGTATAAACAGAAAAACTAATATCTCCACCAATCGTTAGTAGGTTGATGACAATCGACTGCAAAATTGCAGCACTTTGTGTATATGTAGGAACGTAAATATCTGCAGGAATTCGAAATTATTTTGTCATCACTCTGATTAATAATGGTTCAATCAGATACTATGATTTACCAAAGATGAGTGCCATATTGTCTGCAGATGACTTGAACGATTTCATATCACCTGGTTTAGCATGTATAAAGCCTATAAAAGCAAATACAGGTTCAGAACCAACTAATTTGAATGAAAACGGAGAGGTAGAAATACAAATTGATGATAAAGGACGGCCTTTGGAAATATCGAAAATAGATGGGAAGTTGCAAGAGCTAAGTCCGGCCCAGATAAACTTATCTGATTGTTTGGCGTGTGCTGGATGTATAACGTCAGCTGAAGAAATATTGGTAGCTCAGCATTCACATGAGGAGCTAATCAAAGCGTTAACTAAACGAGATAAGACGTTTGTGGTTAGTGTATCTCACCAATCTAGGTCGAGTTTGGCCACTGCATTCAATATACCTGTTACTAAAGTCGACAAGTTGTTAATTAATTTATTCATTAATCAAATGGGTTTCAAGTACATTGTGGGTACCAGTTTAGGCAGGAAATTGTCGCTAATTAAAGGTTCCGAAGAGATTATTGCCCGAAAAGAACAAAATACAAATGGACCTTTACTTTCGTCGGTATGTCCAGGATGGGTCTTATATGCTGAGAAAACTCATCCATATATCTTACCCCGATTATCTACAGTAAAGTCACCACAACAAATCACAGGATGTATAATGAAAAACTTGGTAAGTCAAGATTTAAAAATAGATAAGAAGGATATATACCATTTATCAATCATGCCCTGTTTTGATAAGAAATTGGAAAGTGCTAGACCAGAAGGTGATGAATCGGGAGATGTCGACGTCGATTGTGTGTTAACAGCCAAAGAATTGATTACATTGTTGAATCAATATGACCAGTATCAGTTTATGACGCCAACAGATGATTCTGTCACAGATTATAAACTGAAGGCGCCTAAAAATTGGCCATTTGTCGATTTGGCCTGGTCCAATGACTCTGGGTCTTCTTCAGGGGGATATGGATTGAATTATTTGAAATATTACCAAGATTATTTAATCAAGCACAAAGAACACGACGCCAATCTTTTTAAAATCAATATCGAGCTTGGGAAAAATCAAGACATTTATCAATTAAATCTACAATATAATGAGCAAAATATCGCCAATAGTACCGTTATCAACGGGTTCAAGAATATCCAAAACTTGGTGAGAAAATTAAAACCGGGGAATAGTGCGATCAAGGCCAATCCATTGGCTGGTAGAAGAAGGGCAAGAAAAGGAGAGAGCACATCCACCACGATCGATGCGTCGAAATCGGATTATGTTGAAGTGATGGCATGTCCTAATGGGTGTATTAATGGAGGGGGTCAAATAACCCATGGAGATGGCGATGAGAAAGAATGGTTGCAACAAGTGCTTGAGAATTACCAATCAATACCCAGTGTTGATTTATTCAATAACGAAGAAACATTAAAACAAATGAATGACTGGGTTGATGAATTCTGCACTGAATTCAATATATCTGACCAAAGATTATTCCATACCTGGTTCAAAGAAGTTGAAAAAGAGACAGATCCTAATGCAATAATGGTGGGTGCAAAGTGGTAATAAATTCAAATGGTAGATATTTACTAATATATAGGACATTCATAGACAATAGATAAAAGTAAATACTACAAATAACCCATGTATTATTTTGACACACGATCTTTAAACGTAACGGGATTCCGTATTTGAATCCACTAGAATTCACAGCGAGTATTATCATCAAAAAGAGCAATCATTTTTTCCAATTTGGAATTTCCCTTTCTAAGCCACTGATCTGAAAAAGGCCCATAATAGCCTTTACAAAACCAAAAGTTGTGAGTCGACACACGTACTATTTAATCTAACACTCGTCTAACTTCAATTCAAGGTTGTTCCATGCATATAATTTTGCAGCAATTTGCTTGTAATTGTGCAGTGAATAAAAAAATGACAGAGGAAAGTGGAAGAATAATGTTTAATATGATATAACAATTTAGGAGGTAATCCTCATCCAGGATTATTGAATATAATACTCTACTCCAATACATATATACACTCTTTGTAGCTTATTTGTGTTCTAATTGCCTGGGGTGGCTTATATTAAAACTGGTAGCGCTTATACTTGCAATGACCTAAACAGTTGGTTAACGCACGCCTTTTCTAGGCAATGAAAATAGCTAAGGAGGCACGATCAACACTAGAGCAACAGAGAATATTCATTATATATATCATCTTTATCACTACTACAACAGTTTATTAGTGTACGTACCATTCACAATTCCTTTTTTTTAACTTACACTAACGTTTTAGTTATGTCAACCCGTTTACGAAGTAGAGGAAGTTTCAACTCATGCTTATTTTTCATATTCTCCCAATTAGCCCGCTTGGTCCATGGGTTACCAATTGGTAAGGTCACTGAACATGTCGAGGCTCATAAAGAACCTTTATCTAATGAAGCTTATTATTATTATTTATTCATGTCTATGGTCTTAGTGCTATCAGGTGGTGTTTTTGCTGGTTTGACCCTTGCTTTAATGGGCCAAGATGAAGTATACCTAAAAGTTATGGCCACTTCAGGCGAAAAGAAGGAGAGGAAAAATGCTAGGAAAGTTTTAAGCTTGATTGGTAGAGGTAAACATTGGGTTTTAGTCACTTTATTACTTTCTAATGTCATTACCAATGAAACGCTTCCGATTGTCTTGGATAGATGTTTCGGCGGTGGGATGTTGGCTGTAGTAGCTTCTACTGCTTTAATTGTCATTTTTGGGGAAATCATCCCCCAATCTATTTGTGTTAAGTATGGTGTTCAAGTTGGTGCGTTATTTGCCCCTTTCGTCCTTGCGCTTATGTATTTAACATACCCATTGTCATACCCAATTTCCATATTACTAGATTACATGTTGGGTGAAGATCATGGAACCATGTATAAGAAATCGGGTTTGAAAACATTGGTTACACTCCACCGTACCATGGGTGTTGAAAGATTGAATCAAGATGAAGTGACTATTATCTCCGCCGTTTTGGACTTGAAGGAAAAACCTGTCGCCAATATCATGACCCCAATGAACCGTGTGTATACAATGTCCGCAGATACCATTTTGAATGAAAAAACAGTCGAGGAGATTTTCAATGCCGGGTTTTCACGTATCCCCATTCATTTACCAAATGAACCCATGAATTTCATTGGTATGTTATTGGTTAGAGTCTTGATTAGCTATGACCCCGAGGATTCTTTACCTGTGGCTTCTTTCCCCTTGGCTACTCTCCCGGAAACTGGTTTAGATACTTCTTGTTTAAACATTTTAAATTATTTCCAGGAAGGTAAATCACACATGATTGTGGTTTCGGAAAAACCAGGTGAACCTGAGGGTGCAGTCGGGGTCTTGACCTTGGAAGATGTCATTGAAGAATTGATTGGTGAAGAAATTGTCGACGAATCTGATGTTTACATTGATATCAATAAAAACATCAAACGTAAACACCCAGGTCCATTATCAAGAAGAAATTTAACCTCCTATTTACATAACTTATACAAAAGTTCCGCATCAAACTCAAAGAGGAATTCGATTGATTCAAATCGCGATCCAAATGTGTTGCATAGTTTGACTTTGAATACAGGACATGCTTTACCTACATCAATCCCAGGATCTCCATCATTAGGTCCCATCAATGAAGCTGCCAACTCAAAGACAACGAAGGGTTGGAAACCAAAGAACCCGGCTAACAATCCTTTGGAAACCAAGAAAACTTTTGTCACCATCAAACGCCAAAACCCAGATACGTTCAATGCAGTTTTGCCTGGTCCAAGCAGTAGAAATGGTCCAAAGTACCCCGCCATTCATACTTCTGAAGATGGTGCCATCAAGGAAGCTCAAGATAATACCGAATTTGACAGTACCCCGGCCAATTTAGACAATCAATACAATAGTGTGAATAATAGGTATTCCCGGGAAGATTACCATGAAAATGATGATAAACATCGATTAATTGACCAGTCCAGCAATTCCCTCGATATAAATTCTCACCATGGATCTTATCATTCGCATCATCACGAACGTTCTCGTCGAAGCTCTAATCAAACCACGGAACATCAGGAGTCGAGATCATACCGTACTGGTGGTATTATTGAATCGGTAGTTAATGTTGATGGTGTCCACAAAATCATTATTGAAAACGTCAGTGATGACGATCATATGAATGAACCCGAACCTATACCGTCGTCACCAGATATGAAAAAGAAGAAAAAGAAGAGTAAAAAGAAGTCGAGTAAGTCTAAAAGTAGTGCCTCTAACTCCGACAGGAAGGAAAGTACTAGTGGAAGTAGTGCTAAGAGTGCTGAAACTAATGAAACTGTTGCTGGTTCTGATAGAATCAGTGTAGTTAGAAGCAATGGTTCCACTCGTTGATTAATCCATTTTATTTAGATTTTTGCATCAAATCTTCTTCTGTTTGTTTATAATTGTTTTAAATTCGTTCCTCATATTTATACTGTTTATACATACCATTCAAATGTTCCCCTTTTGTAAAAATCACATACTTCATTAAAGGATTTTGCAGCCACGAGTATTGCCTAATTAAGTAAAGAGACGTTTTTAACTTAACAATTGAATCATCGTCATTGTCAATGGCATAATAACTATGTACTACTTGGCCGACTTCAAGTTCCTCGATTTGGAAACTAGTGTATGATCAAACCTCCATTTCAGATGCTAATTCCCAATCTTGGATTGAACCCGCCAATTCTTGTCTAAACATGGATATTACTCAATTACAATAGTCTTGATGAAATGAGAGAATATATGGTGGTGATCTACATGTTTCTACAATACATCTCTATATGTTTCTACAATACATCTCTATAGGTTTCTACAATTCATCTTGGTCTACCAATTATTGTCAATATTCATTGATTCGTAAGTGAAGAATGGTTCATTGTAGTCCAAAATTGCTCAAAATTAGTCGTTTCTTTTGTGCTGTCATCGTCGTAGTTTTTTCGCCCATTTACACAGATTAGCATGTGTAGGAATGGCTCTTTCTCGAACAAACTGTTGCCGTATTTATCGCCCTAACAAAATCACCCTCACAAAATTTTTCTTTCCATAAATATAGTACAATCCAGGTATAATATTTATATTTCCTTATACAATTGTTGGTTGAAGGTAGAGAATGCCTTTCAAAGGATTGTTTCGGTCATCGAAGGATGAGAAAAGATCACACCGGTCCTTTTTGAAACAGAGGGATGAAGTGATAGCCAACATTCCCCCACAATCAGCAACATTGCCGAAGAAATCTAATTATAATACCACTAAACCTTCTCCAGTGGCCAAGGAAGCAAAGATAGATTATAGACAAACTAGGTATTATGATTCCAAGGATTCTTTGGGTTCACCACGATATTACTCAGATTCTGATGCATCAAACGACGATCCAATTGATTCGAAATCGAATAAGAACTACAATGATAGTGGTAGAGATACTCCTAACAGTCGTGCTCGACAGGATGCACGGGGTAAACTCGAAGATTCGTTTGCATCAAATGGATCAAGAGATAATTCACCATTATATGAAAATTCTCACCAATCTCCTTACAATGGTACTATTGCTTCTAGTACAGCCCATAGGAGTGATACGGATACATTATCTCATGATTCCGCGAGTTTCCATTCCACTAATGAAAGAGACACTCTGAATATTGACCCATCCAGTATTGCCGCTTACGTCAATAGCCGAGATGATACGTCAAGTATATACGATAATGATAATTACGACACCGACGCTTCCAAAGACGACTACAATAGTTCGAAAAAGAACAATCTTGCCAAAGAAGAGACCAATGATAGCGATTATTCACACTCCGATTACTCGGATCATAAAGATTCTGACAAGAACTATTATCATGATAAAAAGAACTCTCCAGTAAACACTGGTAACACCAACACTCCGTCCTCTCAACAAAGCCCCACAGATAGACTGAATTATTCACCCAAGAAATCCGGGAGTATTCTTCTCAAATCTCATCAACGAAATATTAGTACCAGTTCGGTACCACTCAAAAAGGATGCTTCTTCATTAAGTTTAAAACGGTTTTTGAAAAAGATCGTGAAAGATAAATCATCATTATCACAGTCATCAGAATTATTTATAAAATATGGCTCGGTGGGCAGACTACTAGGTACGGGTGCTTCGGGTTCTGTGAATCTCGTTACTTCAAATGAAGACGGTAACATTTACGCCGTGAAAAAGTTTAGACCAAAATTAGTCGCAGAATCGGAAACAGACTACAAGACTAAAGTCAGAAATGAATACAAAATTGGGAAATTGTTAAATCATGAAAACCTCATTTTCACTAAAGAACTCATCAAGGATTATCCTAATAAGTCAAGAATGTCGAATCATGATGCCGAGTTTTATATTGTTATGGAGTATTGTCCTTATGATTTCTTCAATTTAGTCATGTCGGGCTTAATGGAACAAAATGAAGTCGCATGTTACTTCAAACAAATTGTCAATGGTGTAGGGTTTTTACACGAACATGGTTTGGCTCATCGAGACTTGAAGTTGGATAATTGTGTTGTCAATGATTGGGGTCAATTGAAATTGATTGATTTTGGTTCGGCTGTACAATTTAAAAAAGATGGCATAAAGAGTAATGCTTCTAGTGGATTGGATATTAGCCAATCAAATACAACTCTTGATAGCGGACAGTCATTTATACTAGCAAGAGGGGTTGTTGGGTCTGATCCTTATTTAGCACCTGAAGTACTTGAACCTACGAATTTTGGATATGATCCAAGATTAGTTGATATATGGTCAATTGCTATAATATATTGCTGTATGACATTGAAGAGGTTCCCCTGGAAAATTCCAAAAACATCTGATCCAAGCTTTAAGTCATTTTTAGGACCCGATGAACCTCTACACGGAACATTGAGTGATTTAAGTTTGAGCACAAAATCCTCAACTTCTTCGGTGAAAGGTCCTCGTGGCCCCGAACGGTTATTACGATTATTACCACCGCAATCTCGGAAATTAATAAGTTCAATGTTGATTATTGATCCAAAGAGAAGATACTTGATTGAAGATATACTTGAGGATCCATTTTATAATGTGATTGATCATTGTCATAGTATTAATGAAGATAAATACTACGTTGCTAATAATCATAAACATAATTTGATTACTGAAGACGAACTTATCAGAATTAATTCTGATAAGGAGAAAGAGAAAGAAAGGGACAGAGAGAGGAGGGCTAGAAATGAAAACAGATGATCATCTATCACTTTCATACCATTGCATTATCATTACTTTTCTTTTCTGGTTAAAAGACATTCAAATATCAATATCTTCAAGTGGTTTTTTAGGGACTGTTACTATGTATAATATCTGGGTATTAATAGACGTAGATCGTGTTTAAAATCTTTGTAGTTCCGTTGTAAATTGAATAAAATCGGTATAGGTCAATTTTGGGTTATCTGCAGGTACATCTCAGAAAGCGTTATAGGCAAAATGATAATATTGAATTGATAATTGAATTGATAGTTGTATATTTCCATGGATAATGAGTATAGATGATGCAGATGAGGTGATAAGACCCCATTTACCAGAGATAGTGAATACTATTGCATTTTACTCGTCAATAACGGCATCAACCATCATTTTTGTCAGTATTTTTTTACATTTATTGAACTATCGGAAACCATTGGAGCAAAGATTGATGATAAGGATCCACTTGATCGTTCCGTTGTTTGCGTTATCCTGTTATTCGATGTTAATAAATCAAACCTCACCATTTAATAAGTTTGTATTGGAACCAATACGTGAAGTGTACGAAGCTTTTGTCATCTATACCTTCTTCAGTTTATTAACTGGGATGTTGGGAGGTGAGCGTAATATTATTATCATGACAAGTGGTAGGGTACCAGTCAACCATCCTGGAATTTTGGCACACATCTTGCCACCAATGGACATTTCTGACCCTTATTGTTTTTTAAATATTAAACGAGGAATACTACAATATGTTTGGTTGAAACCAATTATATGTCTCTCGATCATTGTCTGTGAACTTGGTGGGTGGTATAATGTCAACGATATGTCTTTTACATCAATATATCTTTGGTTGACGTTATTCTATAACTTTTCCGTGACTTTGTCATTGTACTGTTTGGCGGCATTTTGGAGGATTTTATGGAATGACTTGAAACCATTCAAACCAGTCGGCAAATTCTTGTGTGTGAAATTGATCATTTTTGCCAGTTATTGGCAGGGTATTATTATCGGGATTTTAAATGCATTTGGTGTTTTACCTGGGTCGATCGATAATGATCTGAATTTCTCAATTGGTTTATGTATACAAAACGCTTTACTATGTGTCGAATTAATTGCATTTGCTATTGGTCACTGGTTATCATTTTCTTACTCGGCGTTTACCATTGATAAGTTACCATATGGAAGATTGCAATTCAAGTATGCTTTTAAAGATATGATTGGGTTCAAAGATTTGATACACGATTTTCAATTAACTTTTTATGGTGATTATTATAAGGATTATAAACAATTCGATTCTGTTGAAGCTATGATTGCCCACCCGGACTCGAAAGGTAGAATTAGTAGAATCAACCAAGGTTTACGATATCATCATGATGGGAAACAAAAGCATTGGTTACCAAGTATCCAACAACCACCTCCAAGTCCCCATTCGGAGCAAGTTCATAGTACTTCGGAAATACGGGCAATCTCAAATTACGAACCATCAGTCAAATCCATTGGCACGTCAGTAAGAGCTATATATCCATCATCAATCATGGAAGAGACCATTTCACAACCTATTTCACCCGAGCTACAATCGACCGAAGTCTCTATAACAGAGATTTTGCGGCAAGATGACCCCACTATTGATTATCGGATTGAGGAATTGGATGACGATGAGATGTTTTATCGCCAGGCTAGTCAAGTCATCAATAATTACAATCTCGATCAAACAGAAATCAAGCGATTATTGAATTATCCCATTGTGGATGATATGATTGATGCTCATGCTTATGGGTATCGAGTCACTAAATTACGACAAGATAGACTACGTAACAGCCGAGAAGAAGGAAGACCAATGCTCAGTGAAACTGGGGCATATGGTAGTATTGCATAATTAGTTTATTTCTCTTAAATTTTTAATCCAACTTGAAATGTACATTGAATGTATAGTATTTAATAATAATTAGTAATAATAACAAAATAATATTAATCTTTAACGATAATAGTAGTAATAGTGATATTCCTTTTCCATATATATTTATAATGGATTGTATTTCGAAACTTTGCATATGTAAACTCTCATTTTTATACCAGATTTATGACAATAATTTCATGAATCAAATCTGATATATCCAAACTAAGCACTCAATTTGAAGTAACAATATCCTAACAAAGGTTTCTCCAATTTTCCTGACCTTTCAAATCATGTAGACCAGAACAATAGTGCATGAAATTGAATAATTGCTTCATTGCTGCAAAAAATCATGCACCTTAAAATTCAACTGAAAACCAATGGGTTTCAGTTAATTGATTATAGCTTGATCAATTTAAGTGTTAACAAGTTGTAATTTTTTCTGATCGTAGCGTGTGAATAGGGCTATAATTAGGTCCCATTTTCTAATAAATCATCAATATACAAGAAAAGACATATGAATTCAATTCCTACTTTTGAAACCGAAGATGTAAACCCAGGAAACATTACCAATGTATAAGAATTGTTTGTATTAACTATTTACAAGTTAGACTGTCTACCTACAATCTCCGTATTTTCTATCCTTTGACCCCAATAATACATATAATAGCACATAACAACTAATCTTCAATCTTGAACAGATACAAAGCATCCAAGTCTTCTTCACTAACTTTTTTAGCTGCTTGTTGTTTTTCTTGTCTTTGTTTTGACTTTTCTGCTTTGGAAGATTTCTTGACTTCACAAGTTTTGACCTCATCTTTCGGATTTACAGTAGAGACAAGTGGGATCAACAAACTTGTTTCAACTCTTCCTCTGATATCATAAGTACAAGGTAACTCATCCAAGATTTCTTTCAAGTTTTGCAAAATCATTTCACGTTTTCTCAATTCGAGAATTAACTCATCTTCGTCCTTGAATTTGTTATTTTTGGTAATATCATTCGACAACTGTTCTTCTTCTGGTGTGTCCAAATCATCGAGTGTATTGTAACGATTATTCTTTGCTTTGATATAAATATTGAAATTTTCTCCTCTTGACAAACGAGATTCGATTTCGGATTTTTTTTGGTTTTTCAAATCACCAATAGAAATATTCCATTGCATATTAAGAGCCTTGACTGCCGATTTCTTCTTTTCAATCTTTAAACGATTCTGGAGAATCTTTTTCATAGTAAAACTCCCCTTAGAGATCAATTCCTGTTCTTTTAAAGCTGCCAATTCGTCGGTATAACTTTTCAACATATCAACCTGGGAAATTTGTTTGATTAAAGGTAATTCCCGGTCGTCCTTGCCTGCAATCATGGCTATACCATTGACTGTTAAATCAAGATGATTCACGATATCAACAAGGTGCATATTACAAATCTTTTTGGTATCTGGATCAAGGTACTTAACTTTATAAGTAGAATCGTAGGCATGGACTTTGGTGATTATCGATTTCAACGCATTCTGTGCTTGCAATGTACCAGTATTGAACTCGAATCTGGCCAACTTTCTTCGATTGTTATTATTACCATGCTTTTTATTATGGTTATTATTATTATTATTGGACCTATTGCCATGACTATTCTTAGTGTTGTAACTCTTATTATTGTTGTTATAATTTTTGTTATTGCTATTAGAATAGTTACCTCGTGCTTGATTAGACGATGTTTTCGTTTTTTCATTAATATTAGTTCTATTATTGAACAATGAACTGAATCTGTTATCTTTAGCATCAGATTTAGTATCAGACTTAGAATCAACCTTCTTAGAGTTGGTATTTCTATTCATTAGCAAGCTCTCTATGTTGAAAGGTTGATTAGAACCAGCTCTGCTCGTGTTTTCACCGAAATCAAATGGCTTGAGCAAGTTGCAGCAGCTTCCAAATGATCGTGACAGTACAATAGCTTTTCGAGAACACCCTAACATTATCCGTTGTTTTAATCTAGCAAAGTATCTATTGTATCTCCTATGATAGGCCCTGTTCCTGAAAAAATGTATAAAAAAGAAACTGGTAGTGCATATAATCAATTTTGCAGCCATATAAACAGAAAGTGATAAAAGGAGCTACAAAGAGTAAATGTATAGAGATGTGTATTAATGTATAATGATAATGATAATGCTATGCTGGGGGTTGGTTTTTTTCCGAGAAAATTTCCTGGATTTTTTATAGTTCTATAGGATCATCCCAACTGCCGCTGGCGGTTTCTGGGAATATATTGTTCATTTCGAGTAATGCTTTGTCTAGATCATCATCAAAGTCGTTTGGACTTGGCAGATGGGTTTCATTGTCAATGTCACTTTCGTGATCGGACAAAACAATCATATCTTCCTCGTTTTTAACTGTAGTGCGACTGATATCCTCAATAATTCTATACTTGTCCATATCCACCAATTCAATCCTATTGGTATGGTTAGGAGTGGACTTGACAAAGTAATTGAACGAATCCGATATTTCCAAATCACTCAAGAAGAATTTCTGGTCGCACAAGGGACATTTATAATTAGGTAATATCGGGGCAATGAATTTCGATTTAATGTTGGGATTAAAGTATTTGGGTTCGTCAATGATTTCAATGTAATCTTTAGGGGGTTCTTTCTTTAATGATTTACCTAGACTGATATTTTTCAATCGAGTACGGTTTTTATTAATCATTTCTGATTTCATGAACCGGACTATACTGGCGGGGATTTTATTAAACAAACAGAATGTTTCATAGTCAAAGCATTCGAAATGAATACATTTTGTAGGTTTTACAGGGAATTTGATTTTGGATGCACTCAAGGGGTCTATTAGTGAAAAGATAATCTTGTTGACTAGTCCCAACTCCTCGTCGTCGTCTAAATCGAGCAAATCCTGTTTTAGTAGTGGGATGATATTTTTAGGTATCGCTCGATAGTTGAATGCTGGGTCCGATCTCTGGGTATCGACTTGTGTAGGTAGTTGTGAAGATGTGGTTGTGGTTGAATTCTTGCGACTTTGTGATTTTATATCACTGAGGTTAGAGGTAGACGACTTTCGTCGTGGTTTTTTAGGACTAGTTCCATCGATATGTTTGTTAGAT
>JAXQKE010000039.1:0-22812 GCA_037042355.1 Candida sp. Y128-05E | reverse complement strand
TCATTAGATTTGCTAGTTTCATTAGATTTGCTAGTTTCATTAGATTTGCTAGTTTCATTAGATTTGCTAGTTTCATTAGATTTGCTAGTTTCATTTAGTAGATTATCAATCTTAGTTTTATCCTGTTTCTCCAAGAACGGATCTATAGATGTTTGTGATTTCTGTGGTAATGGATTATTGAAAAACTCATTCAATTCACGATCTATTTGTTCCATTTCTAATCCATGTTCATCTCGTGTATCATTTTTATCGGTCGTTTTTTCTAGCAATCTCAAAGCATCTTTGGATACTTTCAAAGTAACCATATATTTCTTAACCGTGTCTTGGTTGCTGCCATTGTCAATAGATTTTAATTTTGATTTAGGTAAAGTAATAGTAATCACAAATTTGTTTTTCCCCTTGTCAGTAATCGTAACTAGATTATTATTGGTAGCAGCATTCATGAAGTCATTGAATGAGTGGTTATATAAATGTAAGTAGGGTTTGCCTTTACACCTAACCAAAAGAATTTTTCTTTGCGACTGAATTTGGTGATATAAATTTAAATGGGAGGTTTAGTAGAGGAAATGTTAAATGAAGGGGAGTAGATGTAGATGATTTACAATAATTTTTGTTCTTTCTTTTCCTTCAAAATTCAATAACAAGTCAAACATCAATATATAATCATAAAAGAGGATAAAATAGAGAGGATAAGTAAAATATAAATATTACTTCTCGTTATGATTCAAGATAAATAGATATTAATAGATATATGAAATTTATAAATATTAGGCTTCCATAAAATCTCTTCATTTTGTCCCGCCCAATGAAAAACAAATACTAGGTAACGTAATTCATAGGCTATGACTTTAATTTGGTATTTACTGAAATCAGTAAACTAAAGATAATAAAGTTACTAATAACATAAAAATAACCAATTTGAATTAATCAAATAAATTAAGATTTCATATTAATATCCTAAATCTATAGATTTATTCTAACGGCGCATAGTAAAATTCATAATTGAAAGAGTAAATAACTATTTGAAGAAATTTCAATAAACCAATTAATCAAGATGAAAAATAATCCAATCACATAAAATATTTTATACATTGATGATTATTATAATTATATAAATAGTTAATATTTTCTTTTAATCTTAAATAATCTTTGAATCTCAATTATCTCAACACCCATTAAGTTTAGTCTACTCATTTCTTAACAAAAGTTGTTTGAAATTATCAATTCTATCTAGTACACTTAGTCTTTTGTTGAGGTTATCTACTATTTTTAATTAGTTCATTTTAGATTATCCCAGTTTCTTTGTGGAAACTATTTTGGATGCGAAAGAAGCTGGAGAAACAAATTTATCAGTCTAACTTACGACTCAAATAGATATCCTCTATTTCTAGTGATATACTTTTTCTTTAGGTTTATTTAAATAGGATATACAGTTTAAGAAAAATGATATAAAATAATCTTTAATTGTATATAATCATTATAGATGAATGAAAATTAATTTGTAATTACAAATATAAATCAAGGATGGAAAAGAATAATCACAAAAGTAATTAATTAAAAAATATAATCATATTATGTACACTATGAAATACCCCCCAAAGGGGGGTATCGATTATATATTTCTCCTAATTCTCCACATCAAATTTCACCTCACACTCCAACATCTTGGAAATCTCCCCCTGTAACAATTCAGTCAATTTACTTCCATCTCTTAGGGTAACCCATTCTCCATCAATTAAATCATACCTCTTTGGTCCACTAACTGGAGAACTTAACCATATTTGTTTATTAGGAGGTTGTTTATTAATAACATAAGAACCATGAGGAGGTACATCTATAGTTAATATCCCCATATTCAATTCACAATCTATTTGAGGAAAATCCTCAGATAAAATTTCTAAATTATCATTTAAAGTATCAAGATATAATTGAGAGATTGTATTATATTGATTAGGAGTGATTTGATCAATCTTACCTTCTATATTTTGACCAGTGGTATCAGTAATAGAATAATGTCTAATGAATGGGATGGGAATTGGTGTGTGTAATCTATTGATGTGAACACCCATTCTCATTGGTTTAAAATTTCTAGTAATAGATCTAATCATGATAAAAGAAACTTAACTATATTTGTTTGTTTGTTCTTAACTTGGTGAATAATGGTAACTATTATAAGTATAACCTATAACCACTTGAGTAATTATTATTTCCCCATCTAGGAGTGTATATAATTCATTCTGATCTCTCTCTGAATGGGAGTGCAGATAATCATCTTCATTTTTCAATTTCATTTTGATCTAGCTTAAACCTTTCAACTGAAAAATTAACCGTTGAAATATTATACTACTACAATATGATGTTTCTTGTTTTAATTATAGTAGCTATAGTACTTTGTGCTATCATGTTATATTTACCTTACATGTCTGGTTTAACTACTATTGAAAAAAATAAACAAAAAACCACTAAACATGACCAGAAAACTAAAGCTTCGGCTGATTACTCTGGTTACATTCCTCCTGATCAAGATTCCCAAGATCAAGACTCTG
Source organism: Candida sp. Y128-05E (assembly GCA_037042355.1). NCBI lineage: Eukaryota > Fungi > Ascomycota > Pichiomycetes > Serinales > Debaryomycetaceae > Candida > Candida sp. Y128-05E. The sequence continues at coordinate 20,266 of JAXQKE010000039.1, read as the reverse complement.
GTTTAAGAGCTAAAGCCTCGGCTTTAAAGGAAAGAGTCAATGTCACTTCTAATGATATGCCCATTAAAATTACTTTAAACCGTTCAACTGGTTCAGTCAGAAATAGAAAGGTAAAGTTGGATTTAGACACTAACCCTAATAATTATGATTATGATCTAGATGAATTGATTGAAGAAGAAACTAGAACTGGTAAAGAACAACAACAAAAAGAGTTCTATAGAAATGAAAAGTTGGGAGGTGAAAAAGAGGAAATGGTTTAGGTGTATAGTTATTCCACAGGTGCATTAAAAGAAGTTTATAGATTATGCTTACGATATTTCATTTTCAAAAATGTTCAGTTGTAACCATGATGAATAATGATAATAATATTTAAACATATTGATCCTTTTGATGATTACCAATTGTTCATCAAATATCTATGGTGATTTATTGATTCCTTATTGCGTTGTCATTTTTTTCATATTTTCATATAATATACAAGTCTAATCTATGTAATTTTGCATTATATTTTTCACATTTACATTTATAATAACTGTTTATCTTACATTCACCAATAGTATTTTGGTCATACTTTAATGGGAATCCCATGGGTATACCTAGATTGCTTAGATTTATGTTTGTCTCAATAGCATCGTTAAATGTTATATTAAATTTTTGTTGTATATACAATTATAACATATTTTACTAACTAGACATGGATTCATGGTCCCATATATTACATTTAGTGCTTCTAGGGTATCCTTTAATTTAAAACCGCCAATGGGTGTAGCATATATTAACTTTGGTTTTCCGGGACTTTTTTTCTAGTTGGTTGCAAAATTTCCCACAAACGCAAAATTATCTTTTTGCACCCAAATATTTTAACTCTAGAGTTTGCTATGAACACCATCTCCGTCGCTAAAGATCCCGCCGAACTACACTTTGGTTGGCCTGCTATTACCATTACTATTATTATCATTTTTGTTTCGATCTATTTATACGATTTATTCACTAAACCTGCCAGAATCAACAAATTTTTTGAAATACCTCATTATCCAGTGGTGGGAAATTTATTACAATTGACGAACAACCCGGCTCAAACATTGTTAAAGTGGAGTTTAAAGTATAATCAAGACATCTACCAAATCAGATTGGGTAACGAACGAGTCATTGTTGTGAATAGCTTTGATTATGTCGCCCAATTGTGGAATAGAAATGCCTGTTCGAATAATTCCCGTCCCATGACTTACACATTCCATAATATTGTTAGTTCCACCCAAGGTTTCACCATTGGCTCAACACCAAGTATCCCCTCGTGCACCAAAGCCAAGAAAGCATTGGCGATGAATTTGAATTCAAAATCATTGGTAGAAAATAATATATTGACCATGATCAACTCGGAATCGAAGTTGATGATTCGCCGGTTATTCTCCAAGAATAGGGAATTGTCAGGACCTCCGTCGGTCAATTTATACCGTCACAAATCATGTTCCCTCGCTGATATCGATATGATGGACTATTGCCAACTTTATGTGTTGAAAATCTCACTATTGATTAGTTTTGGTTATCAACTTAGAGAGGAAACTCTAGCTAAAGAAATCATTACTGTTGAAAGTATGATTATGAAGTTTAGGTCCCCTTTGGGGAATTTGGCAGATTATTTACCGGCTTTACGAATCTTGCGTCAATCAAAGCCTAACTTGGTGAGACACAGAAGAGATGTCTACATGAATGATTTGTTTAATCATGTTCATAGCGATAGTATTATCGGTAAATTGCAACTACAAAATAAACTTAATCAACTGGAAATTAGATCAATTGCATTATCTTTGATATCTGCCGGTTTAGACAATACTCCGTTGAACTTTAATCATCTAATGGGACATTTATCTCAACCATATGGTCAAAAGTTTCAGCATGATGTATTCAAACTTTTAATCAAAGCTGCAAAGGATAAAATTGATCAAGCATGGGATGATTCCTTGTCCATGGATTGTGAATGTCTTAGCCATGATTTATGAAACTTTAAGATTCTTCACCGTTTTACCCTTGAGTTTACCAAGAGTAACCACCAAACCAATTGAGTTTTACCCCCAGGCTGGTCCACCAATAACTATCCCCACCAATACTATCCTTTTTATGAATGCTTATGCTGCAAACCATGATCCTTCCAAATTCGATTCGCCTTATGAATTCAATCCACAACGTTGGATAACCGTTAATAATCGAATCTCAACCGAAGTCAATCATTTTGCATTTGGGGCTGGCTCTAGAAAATGTTCTGGGAATAACCTAGCCATTCAACAATTATACACCTTGACTTGTCGTATGATATTGATGTTCAAAATCTTACCTCCAATTAGTGACACATTAATGGAGCTCGACCCTTTCAAAAATAATCTGTACCCATCAGCCATTTCTTTTGAACCAAAGCTTTTCAAAGTTAAATTGGTACCAAGATTGTACCCGGGTATAGATGATTTGTATAATAAAATAATTAAAGATTGAATTATAGCACACACCTCTATTTATATTTCAATACATATGGCCGTTGAATAAGATACTAGCTATATAAAATTATTGTATCACTTATTTGTTAGCATGAGATGGATCAATATACCCAACTTTATTGACTTGTGCCTTCTTTGGCTTGGTTCCAAAAGGTAAATTGTATTTCAAAACACCTCTCACAATTAAATCAAATGGATTTTTGGAAATTATCTCCCACTTCTCTGAATTATCAGGAATAGTACCATTACCATGGCTATGTTTGTCCGATAAAAGTCGAAGGACATTAGTAAGATTTTTACCAGGAGATAATAATTTGATTTCACCAACTTGTTCTTCATGTTCTTTGTTGAAAAGCCCACCGGCAAAACTAATCGGCACTTCTAAATTAGTGATTGTACCCAATAAAACCGTTTCAATAACCTTGTCTCTATAAGCTTCCTCGTTATCGTTTCCATCATCAGGAAGGTATCCACTTTTCGCAAATATATCGAGTTCAACATCTCCAATTTCTATCGTAGACCAACCTGGATTAATAGCTTCAACCACAATATTAAAAACCAATTCATTTTCACTAACAATTGGATTTTCAATCGACATAATGGATACTTCCTCCAACTCCTTAGTAGTGGCAAGAATGTATCCCATCACAAAACCAATTCCTAAAATACCAAATATAGCCAATAATGAGTATATAAACGATCTTATGCAATAGCCACGGTTTGATCCGAAATCCTTTGAGGTTTTCCGAGGCAAATAAAAGCGATTATTACTGGGAGATAAATGTGGATTATTGTATCTTCCTTTTCCATTGGCCCTATACCGTTTTTGATTTCCATCACCATCCAATTGCGCCTCCTCATCAAATTCGTCAAAGTCATAGTAGTATTGCTGCTGTTGTTGGTCGTAGTTGAATGGGAACATATTGTTGTTATTATTGTCATTATTATTATTCAAGTTTGGGGATGCTTGTCCAGATGACATATATCTTTTCCCACTCAAAACTCGCTTCGCGCCTGGGAAATTCATATTTAGTGATCTATAATGTGGAATCCTATGATTTGCTGGGACCAAAGGTGAATTCTCGTTGGCACCACCGCCACCTGAAGGACCATAAGGAAACCTTATATTGTTATCGTAATAAATCAAATCGTCATCGAAATCCTCAATATCAATATCATCGGGAATAATACTATATCTTCGGGGTTGAGATCCTTTTTTATCAAAAAGTTTCGAAGTAGTTGATCTTAGTTTCGATGAAGTCGAGGATGCTTTTGATTTCTTTTTCAGTTTATCTCCCGCTTTGTCATTATCACTGGTAGACGCGGTAATTGTAGTATTGGCAGCATTGTTGCAAGCTGGGGTATTGTTACTAACACCCGGTTGGTTTCTGTAGTATTCGCCATCGGATGATACATCATCAGCATAATCTTCAACTTCGTCATCATACGAATAATTGTCATTAAAAGATGGTTCACGGTTAAAATTTTGAACTGCAGATTCGTTGTAAGCGCTTGTAGGAGAATGATGGCCAGATTTATCAGTGTATAATTTGATAGTGTTAACTGGATCATCATTTGATCTGAAGGTTGAAATTGACTTTCTTGAACCTAGTCGTTTGTGATCTTTAGCATAATAACCGGAATTGTTGCCTGAAATTGAATTATGAGTAGATTCGAGATAATGGTTTGAAGAAAATGAGTTTGCAATTGAAGGTGGTCTATTGGTTGGCTGGATAGGTGGGGTGTGATTATTAGTTAACTTCAAACTCTCCCTTTTTTGGTTCAAGGAAGTTTGTGGGGTATCTGAAAATTGATTTGATTCAAACGGATTTGGTATTTCATGAAATGATGGAGAATATATTGATTGGGGATGAATTGACCCATGGATCGAGTTATTATCAAGATTCAAAGTTCCGGGGGCAATATTTGCATTGGCGTTATTGGCATTATTATCGTTATTATCATAAACAAAAGTTTCATCAGAATCGGAGGAATCAACATCATCAACTGCACTAGCTAATTTTGCGGCAAAGAAATCAGTCCTGGTACTATTTTGTTTGGTAATCTTCTTTTGTTTTTCCTTTTTTGGTCGGGGAAGTGTGGAAGATTCCTTTGACGGGTTGGTAGGTGCGATAGTATTATTATTATTATTGTTGTTGTTAGTCTCGACGGGGTTACCACTATCATCAGGTAAATCCAATTTATTATTGACAATATTATTATTGGTATCATTATTATTGTTATTAGTATTATTATTGATTGATTTTGGAGTAGTGGTACCTGATTCTGACGGAACTGGAGGAGGTGGTAATGGGGCATTAACATTAGTTGAACTCACGTTATTATTTAAATTATTATTTGATATGCTGCTATTCAATGGAGGGGGTATAGGAGTTTGTGAATTTGAGGGTAAATCGGGTTCACTAATTGAATTGGGGAATTTCGATAATTGGGGTGACGACGTGATGATTTCTGAAATCAAGGTATTATTTTTGGGATGGGGTTGATTCAAATTGATAATTTTTTGTTTTGCTTTCAACGATTTGTTTAAATTCGATAAAGTCGACTTATTCAAGACCGTGGGTGGTAAAGGGGTATTAGATGTTGCTTGTTGGGGAATTGGGGTCGAGCTCGACGATGAAATGATTGAAGGTGGCGGGTTTAGCGGGGTAGGAGTTTGTAGCTTATCTTTATCTTTATTTTGGTTTTTGAAATCCAACAACTGGCTCTTGGTCAATTCGGGCATTTTCGAACTAGGTTGGAGAATTTTGCTTGATTCTTTGACTGCCAGTCTGGGTTTGTCTAACTTCAAAGTAGCTACTTTATCCGATTTTTCTTGTCTCAATTTATCCTTACTGGAAGTATCCTTTGCAGAATCTTTGGAAGTGTCCTTTACGGAACTTTCCTTTGCAGGAGTATCCTTTGCATCCTTTGAATCCTTTTCCAGTTTATTATCAACCTTTCGAGACTCAGCTTCCTTGTCAATTTCTTCACTCGCACTATATATCTTTTCCTTTCCAGAAACCTGACCATTCTTACTACTCAAGTCTCCATGCTTAGTATTAACAGTTACATTCTCCTTAGCAGAGTCATCATCCACCTTCACTTTCGCACTATCCAGTGCTACCCTTTGCGGGTATACCACCTTTTCATCATCCATTTCTTCCAGTATGCGATTCAATTTGTGAGGAGGGGTCGGTATACGATTAGACGGGGTAGTCTTGGTGTTGCTTGAGTGACTATCATCCATTAGATAAAGTAGTATCCCAATATAAGGTTAAGGCTGAGGCTATTTCTTTTGTGTAGCTATTAATATGTGTAGTGTGATACTATACTGATGATTATGTAGCTAATAGCTCTTAGTGATGAGACAACCTTGATAGTTTGTAGCAATGGTTGTAACTATTAGTGGTGATAAAGTTTAGCAGTATTTTTATTTTATTGTATACAGGATAAATATTGCAATGGTAAAAAATAATGTCAAGGAAACACGACAACGAGAAAAACACGACAACAAAAAGAGGTCTAGATCTTAAGATATTATATAAGAGTAAACAAAAGAGATTAAATGAGTAATATTTAGATAAAATAAAGTAATATTCATATTCAACCAGAACCAAAAATACAAATAATTGTACAAAAAGTTTCTTGCTGATTTGGTACTTCTATTCTCTTGGGATATAGAGAATAAATATCATTTAAACTATAAAAAGTGTTTAATAGATATTGACATTCCCAATCAATAGTGATATTAGCAATTATCTATTAATAGTTAGAATTGACTCCCAATAATAGTAAATTAACAATAGCAACAGTAATTAGGTTGTTTACAGGAATGGAAGGTTACGGCTTTTCTACACAAACTAATGATGCTAATAAATGTAAACCAATAATCAAATACCAATAGAACTACAATAATATAACTAGAGATATTCCTTTAATATTTGTTAAGTTAAGTTTGACAATTGCTAGATCTACAAATACGAATATTAATATTTTTAGACCAATAGTTCATACAAATACTCTAACCCTAACTAAATGATTAAACAATACATAATTCTATATCTACATCTCATAACCCCTCGTATTAACTTTTCCTATCACTTTTAATATTTTCTCAGAACCCCCATAGTAAATTCAGGTTCTTGGTTCGCAACAACTCATCGCACAAAACATTCCAACCTTGGGGAAGTAGTTCTTTACCATGACATTTGCATTTGGGTTTAATGAAGATTCTGATACAGAGGTTGTTGCTGATATAGATGTTAATAGAACCAAACATTTGGATGAATTAACCACTGAACAATTACCACAGGAACATGATTTATCCACCATACTCCAAACTCTAGTTGGAGTAAGATTAACTTACGAGCAGTTTGTCACTCCTGTTAATGGAAATATCATACACAGACGACAATTGTTTGATATAAAACATCAACTAATGATTGAAGATGAGGGCCAAGAAGACTTTGACTTTACGGTCGATTTACAGAAGAATGTATACGAAGGAGGGTTAAAGAGTTGGGAGTGTTCCTACGACTTGATTGATAAGTTAAAAAATATGGATTTATCTAAATATACTTCTTTTCTAGATATGGGATGTGGTACTGCATTGCCCTCGGCGTGGCTTTTGCAACACTTTTTGTCTAACCCTAGTGTCAACCGCTCGATAATATTTTCTGATTTCAATTACCTGGTGTTGCGGTTGGTTACCATCCCCAATTTAATTATTAATTGGAGATTGCTTAGTGGAGTAGAAGAAGAAAGAAAAGATGAGTTATTAATAACTTCTGAATTGGTTAACCAATTCTTGGCAGATTTGGCCAAAGCCAATATCTGTCTTAGATTTATTTCCGGTCCCTGGGGTAACCCATTCAACAAACTAGTCGGCAGTGTCGACTTCCTCTTGACTTCTGAAACTATCTACTCACTCCAGACCCTTCCAATAGTAGCTGAATCAATAATCCAATTAGTTAACAAAGGCAAAATAGTCATTGCTGCCAAAAACATCTACTTTGGAGTCGGTGGATCCATTATAGAATTCATCAATTACTTCAACACCATCAAACCAGACAATTTCACCTATACCATTGAAGAAATCGACCACTCGCAATTGAAACGAAGCTTGATTGTTATGAATGTTGATTAGTGGAAAAAAGATGTAGAAGCGGAAGTTCGGAGATGAGTAATTAATACTTACAGGATATTGGATGAAAACAAAAGTATAATTAATTCCACAAAATCGAAAGAAGATGTTAGAAATCAGAGAGATCTACACAACTCCATAGGACTAGTGAGGAGTCGAATGTTTACGCACAATTGTTATTAGGTAATATCATCAACCAATATGTAAATATAAATATGTAAATAGATAAGAGATAATAATAGATAAAACAGCTATAATAGATATCCCTCGCTTATTCCCTTCCTTCTTCCCTTCCTTCCTTCTGTTTGTATGGGGTTTTGTTCTCTTCTTCTTCTTTTGTTTGTCGTGTTTCAACCAAAAAACAACCAATCTTGTAGTCCAATAGAAATTCAAAATTTTCACACACTAAAAAAAATCATACCAACCAAACAACTTATCTTATCCTTAATCATGTTGAAGTCAGTATTCTCAGTGGCTAGATCCACTTCTTTACAAGCTGTACGTCACCAATCTGCTGTTTCTTCAGCTTCTCGTACTTTATCCAATGCTTATGTAGGCAAATTGGAATCTAGATGGTTACAATTACCTAAAGAAGACCAATCACAATTAATATCCGACTTGAAATCTAGAATGGAATTAAACTGGAAAGAATTACTGGTTGAAGAAAAGAAAGCTGCCTATTATATATCATTTGGTGAATGGGGACCAAGAAAACCTTTACATGCTCCAGGTGAAGCTCAATTTATTGTTATGACTGTTACCGGTTGTATCGTTGCTTCCATGGTTATTTACTTGGGTATCACTTCCTTAGGTGCCAAGGGTCCTTCTACTTTGAATAGAGAATGGCAAGATGCTTCCGATGAGTATTTGAAATCGAAGAATGCTAATCCATTTACTGGGTATTCTCAAGTGCAATAAACAATCTAATTTTCTTTACGCAGTAAAGAACATTAGTTGTATGCGAATTAATTCTTTGAAGTAATTTCTTTGAAGTAATTTCTTTACGAAGTAAAGATAAATAAAATAAAGCACTAAAAAAAATCATTAAATTCATCAACCCCCTGGGAATTACCATTTCCCTCATCAATCAAGTTCTTTGATTATTAGAAAACATTTATATTAATATATTATGAAATATGAAATAAACCCACCCCGCGCAAGCGGTGTAATTGTAGTGTAAGTATCGGTTTTGATTTACATTAATGTCTAATCAATTACCAGGGAAAGTTTATATTACTCAAATGCGTACCCCAGTATGCGAAGGTCTGTTTTTCTAGGTACACAAAAGTTTCAAGTAATCAGTCAAATTTATTTAACATTAATAAAGTTTGATTATCATTATTAGCATTGGAAAAATCAAGCTATTTCCACTGTCATCAATGAAAGTCTTTGATTTGTATTAATATATGAAATATGAAATAAATAATTCTGGTGAGAGCCTGTGGTACCGCAGTAAGGGTGTACAGTTGTAGTATGTGGTGATGTCTTGCCAGACAGATTGGATTGTAGAAAATGTGCAAAAGGAGTTCAATAATCGATTAGATATTTAATCTAATGAATGAATTATCTAGCGGGACAAAAAATGAACTTAATGAAACTTGAGATGTAGGTAATAAACCAAATAAGTATGATTAATCTAAGATAGCTTCACCTTAGTATGTAGAAGCAATTATACAGTATTTAAATCTGAGTATAGGTTACAACGTTTGATTTTTTAGTACTGGTGGATTTTGTCACTCAAACAGTGAGCCCACCGAAGGGTGCCCTAGCATCGCTCACGAAATTGTACACTTTATGAAGAGTACTTAAATTGCTTTTGGTTGAAGAAGTTGGTTAATTAGGATATTCTCTCGATTGTGGAACATATCGATCAATAACAATTAATCTATTTAAAGGATTGAGTATGAAGTAGACCATGCGACGCATCTACTTAACCAATTGAAGTAGAGTTCCAGTTGGTAGATGCTGTTTGATAATACAATCACTCAATTGTAAGCAATCCCTACCAGAAAAGGTCTCTTTCTATCCTTAAGCAATGTTTTGTTCACTTTATCTCCCCTTTCTACAACCTACACGTTTATTTTATAACTATGCATTTTATGAATATGTAATAATGAATGATATCATTGAATGTGAATTAAAAATTCGTATTGTACAATGTTTAGTATACCCGTTATCATTATGGGTAGGACTAAACTTATTTTTGTTCTTCTTTTTTATGATTAACGGTATGGGGCGTCGGCGTCAATACAGTATTGTAATTCTTGTTCCCATTTGTCACCATTTTCCAATAATTTTTCTTTATTGTATAATAATTCTTCTCTGGTGGCAGTGGTATATTCAACGTTTGGAGATTCGACAATGGCATCAACAGGACAAGATTCTTGACAGTAACCACAGTAGATACATTTAGTCATATCGATATCATATTTATAGGTTCTTCTTGAACCATCAATACGTTCTTCGGCTTCAATGGTAATAGCTTGGGCAGGACAGATAGCTTCACATAATTTACAAGCAATACATCTTTCTTCACCAGATGGGTATCTTCTTAAAGCATGTTCACCTCTGAATCTTGGTGAGATTGGACCTTTTTCAAAAGGGTAGTAGATGGTGTATGGAGCACGGAAATACATTTCCATACAAATGTACATACCTCTAGCAATTTCATTCATGAAGAAAAACTTGGTAGCTTTAGATAAAGCTGATTCATTGCTTTCTTCCCAAGTCTTTGGTTGTGGCAATCTGAAACCTTTAGGCCAAGCAGATTGGGTGGATCCACCTGTAGGTAAGTATTCAGTGACTGGAGCAGCTACAGTAGGTCTGAAAAGCTGACTGGTGGTAGATAACCCACGAAGGGAAAGACTCTGCCTCTTTACAATTGATTTGAACATTGTGATTGGTATCAAATTAAGTCAAAGTCAGATAGTGTGTAAATCTGGTAAAGCTCACTATAAGAAATTTTCTAGAGGTGTAACCAAAATATCACGGAAGTTGATTGGCTGTGTTATATGTAGGATTTTATTTTAATATGGGAAAATAGTTTCGCACCCAAACATCGATTAATAGAAAGTACACTATTAAGGTAGGAGACAGGTAATTGTATTACTAGATAGTTTTATTAGTTCTATATTGTCTGTATTGCTTGCTTTAGATATAAGTTTCAAAAAAATATTAGAATTTATGTTAGATAATGTCGTAAAATTTAATACTCTTCAACGAATTAATATCTTATAGATCTCGTTATTCTATTTCTTTAAAATAATATTTACAAAATGCCAGGAATTAATTAATATTGGAATACATGTTATTATATATATATATGAAGAATAGGGTTTATATATCTATTATCTGTGCAATTCATTATTCCTTTCTTCTATCCCATTACTCTTAATGCCCATTCCACTGCGGCAAAGGTCCCTGCACTACAGGGAGTTGCTCTTAACAAACATGGAGTTATACCTCTCCAAAACCCTTTGAAACCATGGGTATTGTATATATACTTAGTAGCTAATAAACTGCTTCCATTAAATTTACTTTCTTTACCAAACTTATCACTTTGAACATTAGATTTAATCACATCTAATGGGTATGACGATAACCAGAGGAAATTACCCGCCGCCGCACCGGCTGCGAGTAATTCTGGTGTGGAGATATCGTTTCGCGATTTATATTTCTGCAAGTCAATGATTTTTCGGATCATGCATTCATAAGATAAAAACCAAATACCATAAGCTTGGATTTCTCTTAATAATGTAATGTCGAACCCTCTGAATACTCCAGATTTTATTCCGGCAGTATTGTAGATTTGTTTAACGGTATCGGATAACGATAAAGTGGCCGATTTATTCGATTGACTCAAAATACGTAATTGTTCAACAGGAGACGATACTGGAGAATTGACAATCCCGGCCATGGCACCACAAATATATGTTTGCGGCCACAAATTCAATTCTTGTTGGTTATATTTCTTCAAGATTTGTCTTTTTGTTTCATGAAAACCATAAAATTGCAAGGATACACATACACCTACACCAAATAATGGAGGTAAAGTCCCTTTGTAAAATGCAAGCAACCCTTCATTGTTCAATACTTGTTTGATAATCTTCAAACTCGAAGTTTCATTCGATGTTTGCAATCTTACTTTGACTAAATCAGCAGGTTGTCCTATCAAAACTTGGGTTGCACCACCAATAAAACCAGCACCAATATCTTTAACCTTTCGCAGCAACGAATGGTCTACTTGTTCCTCACTCATTGATGTTTGGCATTATCTTCTCTCTCCCACATCAAATTGTTACTAGTAGTATTGCGTCAGAATTGCCAAAAGTCACGTGAATTTGCAGCCAAAAAAAGATGCCATTTATCTAGATAATCTTAATTGTTACAACGTAAACTAGAGATTCATTTCTTGTCTTTCATTAAATATTTAATCTATACAGTGTAATGCCACCATTACAATCTATTAGAGCTCGACAGGTGAAGATAAGTATTAAATACATTATGCAATAGCAACAACAAAAATTGGATCTATTAGTAACCAAGTATGCTATTACTATCTACTAGTATCAAAAATTCGACCAATCTATCAATTAAAAATGGATTTTTAATACCTGCGTTGTTTGATCGTGCTTCAAGTGTTGTGTCAACAATCAAAAATGCTTGTAAATAATATTTTTTCTCTTGGGAACACCAATTTTTATATTTCCTTAGTCATTACCCATTAAGTAATCCCCCAATTGACAAAGGCTTATTTTCCTTATTTTTCTCCTTCTCCTTGTCTTTATCGATTTTATAACTAGCTGTAAAGTCTATAGCCATTTGATTTTGTTTGGGCTTGCAACACTTACATGCCTCTTTGACAGCGGGTATTCGGATTTCCGGTAATTTTATCGACGGTTGGTAAAATGGCGGTGGTGTAAGATTTGTTGGTTTGGGTAAGATTGAGGTGTCAAAGTGATTGGCTCTTGGAAATGGAAGGCCGGGGGATCTAGATGGTGGCGAGAGTACGGGGGAGTGTCTAGGCGACGCCTGCACACCCAGTTCTGGTTGATGGGAATTTGCAGCTGTAGCCAGTTTAGCTATCACCTCCAAATCATCATGGGTATGAAAATGGGATCCATTGGGATGCGAATGTGTAAGGGTATGGGTAGAACCATCGGGGTTGGTATGAGTATGTGAATGAAGATGAAGAGCGTCACTGGTAAGACAGGATGCCCCGGGGAGGACATTCGGGCTGGTCCCACCTTCCCTCACTTTGGCAACTTCTACATTTCCATGCTTGGCATCACTGTGTGGTAAATTATGGTCATTTTGTTTTGCGAAATTATTCTGTTCTTTTTCCTTAGCAATGTCATCATTATTTCTCCTTCTCCTCTTAATAGTACTCCTCTTCATTTTAATTGGTCTATGATTTCCATGTAGTCTATAATACAACCCACAGGCATTACAAATAGTATTCCCGGCATCATCTCTTCTCCATAGTGGCGTAATCGTCGTTCCACAATTGGTACAAGCTATAGCCAATTCCGAAGGTGTGATAACTGGAGCAGTCACATCAACATTTATATCTCGTTTTACACGATTATTAAATGCGGGACACCCTTTACAAGCAGCAGAACCACCTGTTCCATTACACCTGCCATCACCTTTACAACTGCCTTCTTCTTGTTTTATAGCAATAGTATTTGGAGGCCGTTTCAAATTCACCGGTCTATGAGTATTATTCGATCTTAAGTACAACCCACAAGCATTACATATCAAGGTCCCATCGGGAGCCCGCCTCCAAAGAGGAGTTTTAGTTGTGTGGCAATTTGAACATTGTTGGCCTGAAACAACCTCCACTGCTGGTACTGTCTCTTTCTCCATAGTATCGCTCATCAGTTCATCACCTCTCGGTATCACCATCTTAGCTTCTGGCAGTTTCATCATCAAGCTTATCGACATCATCTGTATCCAATAAAGACACTGTCAAATATAATGAGATTATGTGCAGGTATGAGGCCATCTTTATTTGTGGCCAATCAAAACGCAATGATTAGTAATGCCGCTTAGTTTTATATGGCCTTCTACTTTAAATTAGTATGGTTTATATACATTCATAGTTCAAACTAGTACCTACTCTCGATCCGGACGATACCCGTGTATTTTGCCAAGCTTTTGCTTCGATTTGTCTTGGAGCCTCAAGTTCGCTTAGGCAAGTAGATCTGGTAGATTAAGTTGACATATTATTTACATCAAGTAGATAACAAGATTCGCGGGACTGTCTTCTATTTCTGTGGATGATGAAACCTAGTTTTTGTAATCATGAGCTATATCCGTCTGTAGTAAAGTAAGCAAAATACATTGAAAATGTAGTAGAGATAACGAAACTTGCAGAGTGGCTTAACTGATCTTTTACGATATCGAGTTGAGTTGACGGCCTATTTCATTCAAAAAAATATTACAGGCATCTATAATTTTTTATAGAGGCGATAGAATGGTTTTCAATTCTGGATGGAGAATAATATACAATTGAAAGGACAAAGTTTTCGGTAGTAATTCTATCAGTCTTGAACTTCCCATTTGTATGGTTTGCTTGTTAATAATAGACAATTGGGATTGCATGATACCCATGATTGATTTATGCGAATAGTAGGTTTTATTTTAAAAATTTAACTATTCTGCCCTAGTTTGTATCCAGTAGACTGTACACCAACTAAATTGCCAGCCGAAAGAAATAAAAATCTACCACATTTTCAGGTCGCGTAGTTATCAGAATCGATTAAAAGCTTAGAAACTAGAACTTTCAAATTGATTATTTTACATTTCACGTTATATCTTGATGTATTGTATATATAACTTAACCATACATGCGTAATACCCTGCCACCACTTCAAAATGATAAGAAGTAAAATTTAAAAAAGTTCATTTCCTTTGAGTAAGCACTCAAATTCAATGAAATTCGACGAAATTTAGTAATTTTTACAACAACACCTATCCAATAACTAAGTTACTACCATTAAACACGTTCCTCTTCTCTTAATCTTCGTTTATTCTCTTGTTAAACACCATTTATTGTCAATATTGTGGTATTTTGTATTTTGTAGATTACGTAATCCAATGTATTTAATTTTTCAACCGTGTCAGTTTGTTTATATTTTGAATTCATCAACTCCTATATACAAAAAAACCATTAAATCGGTCTATACTGGTGTCAAACTCTGTTGAGACTACCAGAACCCCTATCATCAACATGAATAACCTGCGCCCGCAAGAAGCGGGTGCAAATGATAAAAATCCTAAGCTTCCTAGCCTGGGAAATGATATATTCACCTCCAAGACTAGCCATTCGAATAGAGTTGGCAACGAATTGAGGCAGGTGGATAGAGAATGGAAAAGCAGGAAAGGAGAAGTGCGAAGAAGCGAAAGGGGGAGAGTGAAAGGTGATTCAGAATCGAAAGGCGATAGTTTCAAACCGACCTTAAATTTTGCCAAACCAAGTAAATCATCAAACAATCCGAATAATAAGAGTGATTTTGTATCAACAAGCCAAGAATTGACCCTGGGGGACAATAATTCACTGAGAAATCAGATTTCACAAGATTTGAAATCTATTTATAAAAAGAATATATCCACCTCTGCAATCGATCACGATATACAGAAAAGACCTATACTATCAAGTATGGTCTCGAATAAGGAATACCGAAAGCACGATATTGAATATTTCACTAATAATCAGTTTAGTAGGTCTTTCAATTCTTTAATTCTAGATGACATTGATAAAGAATTGAATACCAGGAAGCCTAGGACAATATCTCACAGGATGAATAAATCACCTCCATTTAATATAAAACAAGATTTTTATGATGATACCTTGATTGATGGCATAAATGATGATGATAATGATGATGATCACGATTTGGATGACGACGATATGGTAGAGGATGATGATACCCAAACTATACCGCGAACATTATCCACTATGGAACTCTTGTCAAAATCTACTCCAAATAAAAAAGATATAAAGATAGACAAATCAACTCCAAATCACGATGACAATACCTTTTCCATCAAAAGATCAACCAAATTTTTGAATTTGTCGATAGATTCGAATCCAAAATCTTTGAAAAATGATAATGATTACATTTCAGATTTAAATGAAATTGATGCAAATGTTTCATCTCCAATTAATAAAACTAATTCATACACCAATATCAACAAATTCAAACGTCCTCATAAATTGGTAAGTCAGTCACCTTCACCTTCATCAATTAAAACGACCCATTCCATCTCACCCGATCATAATAAATTAAATTCACCATCAAAGCTATCTCGAAAAATGTTCAAAAATGATTTGATACCTAATTCAACCCCTAATCGGATCTTCATTAATCAGCCGAAATCTTCGAGTATATTTGATAAACAATCAAATAAATTAAGGAAAACATTGAACTATAAATCTCCATTTAGATCAAATAGCTCGCCATTGCATCATCATAATGACAATTTTGAATATTACGCCCTAGATGATAATGATATGGAAATGGATTCCCCTTCAAAATCAAAGAAATCTGTCACTAATCTAAATACAAATACTAATTCAAATTCAATTGTTATATATCATGATGATTATGATCATCCATATTCGAACAGCCCGACAAAACCAACCACTTTACAATTCGACGATAAAGAGAACAAGTCATCTTACAGGTTTGTCAAGCCTTTGCAAACCGCTTTCAAATCAACAGGTTTAATCAAAAAATCGTCTTCATTGGTTAATAAAAATAGTCAGACGAAAATGTTACCGGAAACTCCAATCAAGAAGAACCCTCTAATGTTGATTAATACTAATAAATCATCCTTATCGAATATAATCTCATCAGTTCATGAATCTCCTGAGGATTCAGAAATGTCTATAGAATTGGGAAGAAATAATTCAACTTTGATTAATGATTCAACTTTATCGGTTTTCCAATTACCTTCTGATGGTAAACCAGATATGGATATGAATGATTTAGATATGGATTTGAGCATTCCTGAAACACCAACGAAGATTTTTAAGAAATCCCATTCAACTCCAAATAATTTTTCAAATCATCCGTCAAATTCGTTAAACCTACCAAAACTGCACCCAATACAGTCATTATCACATCCATCAATATCAACAATCAACCATCCGCAGGTTTCCAGCTCATCGTCAACGTCCTCGACTTTTGCTAATGAAACAAACTCATCTGTTAATAGTACCACTACCGCAAACTCGATATATTCAGCAAAGAACCCAAAGAATTTGGTTATAAATTGCAATACTAATACATCGCAACCTAAGCATACAGAACCATCGACTCCAATAAACTTTTTTTCTACAAAATTAGTCAACAAGAGCAAGAACAAGAACAAGAATCAATTACCCTATATTGAAGCTTCACCAAATCATGGAGTTGAAACTCCTACAGATGATACGTTGACCAATATACAAGATGACAATACTATCAATGGAAAAATTACATCTGATAATCATTTAATAGAGAAATTTGGAATGAAAAATATTAGTTATCTTGGTGAAGGGGAATTTTCGATAGCTTATGAATGCCTTTTCCAAGATCAAAAGTTTGCCATAAAGCGATCAAAGAAACCGGTGCGAGGTAAATTAGAAACCAAAGCTATTGTTCGAGAAATCGAAGCATTAAGAGCTTTGACATCAGTCAAGGATAATCAATCGGTAAATTTACAAGAGCAAGATGAAGGGAAAGAATATTTGGTATATTTCATTGAAGCCTGGGAATTCGATAGTTATTATTATATCATGACTGAATTCTGTGATAATGGGACATTACTCGATTTTTTGAATGAAAACTCTAATTACAAAATCGATGAATTTAGAATATGGAAAATCTTGATTGAAATATTGAATGGGTTAAAATTCATTCATGAGAAGAATTTTTTACATTTAGATTTGAAGCCCGCAAATATATTCGTTACATTTGAAGGTCAATTAAAAATAGGTGACTTTGGTTTAGCAACAAAATTACCAATATTAGAACGAGATTTTGATATTGAAGGTGATCGAAATTATATTGCTCCGGAATTAATCAATGATAAAATCTACACCCCATTTGCTGATATATTCAGTGTTGGTTTAATAATCCTTGAAATTGCCGCCAATATAATATTACCTGATAATGGTACACCGTGGAGGAAATTACGAAGCGGAGATTTGAGTGATGCTGGGAAACTATCAAGTGATAATATAAGTGATTTTTTGAATCATCAATTATCATCACTGATTACATCATATAATAATTATTCGAATTCTTCATTGGCACCCGGTAATTTTAATAGTATTGATCAAATTAATATGAATAAAGTACGAGACTTGGTCCCTAATTGGGCTCCTGAGTTTTTAGTTTCTGGTGATTCATTGAAATTAGATAAATTGGTACAGAAGATGTTAAGACCGAATCCGTTTGATAGACCGAATGCGAAGACAATTTTGGAAATGGATGAATGTATAATTATAGAAACTAGAAGAAAAGCTGGTGCCACAATCTTTGAAGGAGAATTTGGACCCAGTGATGATGAGTAATGTGCTAATAATGAATAGGTATATAGGCACGGTAATATATGCCCAAGGGTTAATAGTAAATTTCAGTAAAATCAGTAGATATCAAGAAAATCAATTCCAGATTCTTTTAAAGATGAGATAAGCTGGAGATGGGTTTCGATACGAACCCAACAAGAAATAAAGGAGAATCAGGGGATATAGAGATAGAGGAGAGGTGGCAAATATAGGTAGATAATAAATGTTAGCTCCAAGCGTGGTAGCCGTCCACTACCGAAAAACGAAAAATCTCTGAGCCTCACTCTGAGCCTCACTCGTATATTTTTGGCTGAATTTTTTATCGGTTTCGGCCTATGGAGCACCAATGGCAGATCTGGTATGATTACGAGTCATTGCTTTGAGTAAAACCCTAATCGAAAAATCCATATGGGTATGGTACGTTATTACAGTTACTACTTAGAATTATGTTTCTATTATCTCAAACCTAATAGCAATGTAAGTTTGATTTAAATTTAGATTCCCAGAAACATCTATCCGAAACAAATCTTCATTTAACCCCCAAACTGAGGAACAATATGTTCCCCCCACAATCCAAGGGAATATATTCTCAACTAGGTAAGTCATCCGTTTCATTGTCTGATTAGAGAAGTCACCGCGAAAGCAAGAGTCAGAGTTATGAGTGTGGGACTTCAATTCCACGGTAAAAGTTACTGAGAGCAAGCATTTATCTGTGCGTCTGAAAATCTGGAGTGCATGAACAAAGGGAATATGAATCAGAATTTCTTCAAAGAAGGTAAAAGCGTGAATACCCCATGTTATCACCCAAACGCATCCCCCAATATCTGCTGTCAAGTGATCCCCCACATTTTGGCAAAAAGCTTGGCAAATTGAAATGTGTCATTATTGCTTAGAAACATTGAGCTTCATTTTTGTACAAGTATACCGATATAGTGCACAGCTTATGATATACCAACCCGGTATAATTGGGAATCCAGTGTTCGGACATCTAGCCTAGGTTGGTGGTATCTAATATAACCTCCCAAAAAGCCCATCCAACTACGTGATACAATATCTCGACAGTGGGGTAACTAAAATTAAACCATCTTTGCGCTTTAAGGTATTATTTTTTACCGGTTGTTCGCCGTGTTTCATTCCAAAGAGAAGGTAAAATGGTTTGTGCAACAAATCTTATCGCCCAGGTCGTAAAATATCTGGGGGTGATGGCTGCAAAAACTGGGGCATCTAGCTATTGAGGGGATTGAATTGGTGATCTATATCTATAAATACAACTATTTTGGATCATTGATTCGATTCATTTTTTATTTCATCGGAACTTCAATGTCTAAAGAAAAGCATCAAATCAACAGTTCCATTGAATCAATTGATGAACATCCTCTTGATGCTCAAGATCAATTAGATTTCATTCATGGTGATACCATCGACTATTCTGGTTTGGAAATGCCATGGTATCGTTATTCCCATCTCCGAAAATTGATGTTTGGTATTTTCATTATTACCTTAACCTCTACCAATAATGGGTTTGATGGTTCTTTACTAAACGGTTTACAAGTTTTGGAAAGTTGGAGAGTTAAAATGGGCCATCCAACTGGTTATATCTTGGGTGCTTTGAGTAACGGTACAATGTTTGGTGGATTCCTTGCCCTCCCAGTTGCTCCATTCTTGGCTGATAGATTTGGTCGTAAAGCAATGGTTCTCATTGGTGCAGTTGTTTTGATTGTTGGGGCTATTCTACAAGGTGCTTCTACTAATTATGGATTTTTCCTTGTTTCGAGATTGTTTATTGGATTTGGGTCCACTCTTGGTCATATCCCTTCTCCAGCTTTAATTTCCGAAATCGCTTATGCTCCACACAGAAGTGTTTGTACTGCCTTGTATAACACTTGTTGGTATCTTGGTGCTTTCATTGCCGCTTGGATCACTTATGGTACCAGAACCATTCACGGCGAATATGCATGGAGAATTCCATCGTATTTACAGGGGGCCTTACCCTTAGTCCAAATTGCTTTCATCTGGGTTTTTCCCGAGTCACCTCGTTATCTTGTTTCAAAAGGCAGAATTGAAGAAGCC
>JAXQKE010000038.1:51819-75966 GCA_037042355.1 Candida sp. Y128-05E | reverse complement strand
GAAGAACAATACAAAGGTAGACCTTTAGCTATTGCTTTAGATACCAAAGGTCCTGAAATCAGAACCGGTACTACTGTCGACGAAAAAGATTACGAAATCCCAGCTAACCACCCAATGACCTTCACCACCGATGAAGCATATGCCAAGAAATGTGATGACAAAATCATGTTTATCGATTACAAAAACATCACCAAAGTCATTGAAGTTGGTAAAATCATCTTCGTCGATGATGGTGTTTTATCTTTCGAAGTTGTCGAAAAAGTTGACGATAAAACCTTAAAAGTCGTTTCTGTAAATGCCGGTAAAATTTCTTCCCACAAAGGTGTCAACTTACCAGGTACCGATGTCGACTTACCAGCTTTATCTGAAAAAGATCAAGCCGATTTGAGATTCGGGGTCAAAAACGGTGTCCACATGGTCTTCGCCTCCTTCATCAGAAGTGGTGACGATATCAAACACATCAGATCCGTCCTTGGTGAAGATGGTAAACAAATCCAAATTATCGCCAAAATCGAAAACCAACAAGGTGTCAACAACTTCGACGAAATCTTGGCTGAAACCGATGGTGTTATGATTGCTAGAGGTGATTTAGGTATTGAAATTCCAGCTCCAGAAGTTTTCGTTGTCCAAAAGAAATTGATTGCCAAATGTAACTTGGCCGCCAAACCAGTCATTTGTGCCACCCAAATGTTGGAATCCATGACCTACAACCCAAGACCTACCAGAGCCGAAGTCTCCGATGTCGGTAACGCCATCTTAGATGGTGCCGATTGTGTCATGTTGTCTGGTGAAACCGCCAAAGGTAACTATCCTTTCGAAGCCGTCTCTATGATGCACAACACTGCCATCATTGCTGAAAAATGTATTTCCTACGATTCATTAAACAACGAACTCAGATCCTTGGCTGTCAAACCAACCCCAACCTCAGAAACCTGTGCCATTGCCGCCGTCTCTGCTTCTTACGAACAAGACTGTAAAGCCATTGTTGTTTTATCTACTTCCGGTTTATCTGCTAGATTGACCTCCAAATATAAACCAAACGTCCCAATCTTGATGGTTACCAGAAACAGAGAATCTGCTAGATACTGTCACTTATACAGAGGTGTATATCCATTTGTTTACGAAAAAGACAGATTGGAAAACTGGCAAGAAGATGTTGAATCCAGATTGAGATGGGCCGTCAACGAAGCTATTGAATTAGGTATGCTTACTAAAGGTGATTCCATCGTTACTGTTCAAGGTTGGACCAGAGGTTCAGGTCATTCTAACACTGTTAGAATCGTCCAAGCTTAAAATTAACTTTCAATTTCGATTCTGCAATGTAAATTAACCATGGGAATGGTCTTATGTGATAAATTAGGGATATATATTTAATACAAATTATTTCCAAACTGAATGTAGAAAGTGTGCTGTATTTATGTTCATTTGATTGTAGGCCTGCTTTTAGCTTTAGATTCTACATTTTCGTCTAGATCTCCGTATCTTTTATTTTTTATCGATATTTTCTTCGTTGAAATATCCCTGCTTTCCCAGCTAAGGGCTAAATTTTCAGCAGGAAATGTGACCAGGAATACGTGGAGCCGGTGAATCAGATTCTATGCATGTCTAACCAATTAGCAATTTACCTTGTTCCCTTTCAACAGGGATACCATCAAATCACAAAAACCCAAATAAGGTTTCACACCACCTGAAAAATATAATTTATGATAAAAATAATCTTCAAATAATAATAATATATCCACCTTTGTTGCCTTGTAGTGTAGAACGTTAATGTTTTCTCCAAGGTTACCTCACCCTTTGTATGAAACTTTCCGTTGCTTTAACGTTGGCTTGTTATTGATCTTGTTTGTTGTAGACGCCGCACAGAATTCACCACTTTAAACTAAGACCATCACGACATTAGTTGATAAAAAGACAACGACAGTCTCATGCCAAGTATAACAGGTTAAATTGGCAGCCATAGGAAGCCTGTAAATTTAGAAAATATCATACGGCAAGCTCCAATGCAAATAAGCAGCAAATATTACTCTATTTACAATTACGTCCAATTGATCACAAAACCCCCAAAGTGGCACGATCCATGATGATGACAAGAAAAGAAAATTTCTTAGTATATATGGAAACCCACTGAATCAATTCCAAATAACTGATATCACCGTCGGTGACACGTCAACCTAGCACAATGTACACAACTGAATGTATTACACCATTTAGGTTTAGATTTCGCAGCGACGAGACTAGGGTTTCTCCAGCGTCTACGCCATCTTACAAAGAACCAAGAGAACCAATTCCGTTAGCAGTCTATATCTTGCCCAGAAAGAGGATGGTTGATACATTTCTGACTAGACCTTACAATTACCGCAATCGCGTATTAAATTTTCCCAAATTTATTAATCAATGTTTCAATCAGACGATGGTTTACGGTAATCAAGAAAAATACGATACTCAACAGTTTGGTGAGCTCGAAAGTCAACCAAATTCAAAATATCAGATTAACCCAGTGGAAACCAAAGAGTCGATCTGTCAACCATACACACTGCCAAATTCAACTGTTCACGATCAAGAATCTAGTGACGAATCTATTCAATCTAATCAGGTATATCTCATTCCGCCTGAAAGGATGTACGATTATAAACCAGCAAACAAAAACAAGCATTCTCTGCCGCCTAGACGGTTACACCAAAAACTGCATTCGTTTCCGACTTACAAAGGAACCCAGGAACATCACACAATTTGTCATCGATGTCATGACACATCGACACCACAATGGAGACGGGGGCCCAATGGACCCAATACATTATGCAATGCTTGTGGAAGCTGCTATTCCAAATTGATCCGCAATAAAGGTATTGAATTTGCCAATGCAGAAATATTTAAATATAGGGTGGTTAAAGATAAAAATGGACGAAGATTAACTTGTGCCACTAAAAGGCAGTTCAATAATCAAGTATCATATAATCCCAAGATTGATAAAAAGTCATTGCCAAATCAAGTATCAAATTCAAGTCCCGATAATTTGATAGACGAAAATTTATCGTCGCCAATATCAAATATATCCAATGAAAGTCTATACACTTTATCACCACCAAGGGAGGTAAATAAACCCCAAATGTATCCTCAACCATTTCAATGGATTGGGTATTGAGAGAATAACTTGTCTACAAAAGCTACAACGTTATAAGATTTCGCCAATTATATCAAACAAAGGTTAACTTACTGAAATGCTCCAATCTATATTAACTTTTCCAATCCAATCACTAATCACACCAGATTAGAAATCGATCCTTACATTAGTTTATTATTATGTGATCGTAAATGCAGCCAAGAAGGAAATAAAGTTACAATATTGAAAATCACATGCAAGGAGAATAGTGTAACCAGTTGATTGCAAGATGGTCAGATCTTGCTAGTAATAACCACTCACAGATGGTACCTGCTATCACCATAAACACAAAAGACAACTCTACTTATATAGTATACCAAACATTTCGATCGCTACAATAAATAGTCTATATCTAATAAAATATACTTTGCATCTACGCATAAATTAATATTCTATATTCACCCCGAAACATCTACTTCGTATAACCCTTAAAGGTTAAATTCAAGTTGATCTAATAATCTTTTCTCCTCACCTCGTAAACTCCCCTCTCTGCAGAAACCAGCCTCGAGACCGTAACAGGGGATGTAAATTCGTAAATTCTCATGAGAAGGGTAAGTAGCGACAGACAACAAAGGATGTATGGACCCCTCACTGTTGCCAAGAGTTACAGCAGTGAGGGGAGTGTCATTTTGACTATACTTTTTCCCTTGGCAGTCATTCCTATTGAAATGTGGTCATAATTACTCGCTCCTAATTGGGAACAACCGGAGATCGGTTTGTCAGTTAATTTCCAATTAACCCTTTTATTACCATATACACTTATATTTATATACCCAAAATTATACCCTTAAAACACACTATAAAAACATTAGAAATAGAAGTTGGTTAGCTAGCCAGATTATTAATAGCTAAAGCTTAATTTAACCCTCAACGAAGGTCAAATTAGTAACACTAGCTTCATTTCATTCAAATACCCTACTGCAAGTGAAGTTGGGTATGATTTCCAATTTCGATCTATCTCTGTCGCATGAGAGTGGGATTGGTTGATTCTTCAAACCACTGACAATATTGCTGGTAACCACTCTTAATCACTCGCTAACGCTCGTGATTACCTCATAAACCTCCCAAAATCAATCAGAATCCCCGCACTCAACACCACTGCTCTTTGCAAGAAATCCAAATCGGTCTTATACCTTTCATACAACCCCCTAGTCCTCTTTTCACAACTCAAATCAAATCTCACGTTATAAGCATTAAACCCGACATTCAACCATTTCGTATCTACACAACCTAAGGCGAACCCCTTTGATTTGATAGGGAAATCATTCACACTGGGAATGATTTCCATTTCCCCAAACAATTCATCAGTGTACAAAGAATATTTCCTCTCTGAAATAACCACTTTCCCAATTTGTTTAAAATAAAAATAATCATTCTTTCCTGGTAGGTATGTAGTAATAATCTGTTTCTTTAACGAGAAAGACTGTTTAATCATTAATATCAATTGGTTATCACTATTATATATAAACAATTTAAAGAAAATACTATTAAACATTTTATAAGTATAAGATTTATAAATGTAACCTATAATTTCATTTGAATCATTTACAATTCTTAATTCTGATTTCTTATTATTATTATGTTCAATAGTCAATTTGGAGGAATTTAATAACTTAAAAACATCATAATTGTAATCCACTTCTTCATTAGTATGCCAAGTGTTCCTATAGATGGATAAGTCCATTATAAAAATATAGAACTAATATATCTATAATTCTCTTCCTTACTTATATACCACCTAAAAGGTTATTTTTTATCTCTTTATTCACGCGGGAGGGGAGTGAATTTAATTCCGTAATAGAATTGTTCCCTCGGAAGTCAATAAAACAATCTAACAATGATTTAAAATAGAAATAAAACTATTTACTTGACTAACGTTATTTATATTGATTACACTCTAATTATCATAATCTTATTTTACCTATTAGTTACATGTGATATTTACACATCTGATTTTACTTTGCCCATCGTAACACAAAATCAAATCGGTTATCTCACTCAAGAAAATATATCACGATAAGAATTGGGGTAATGTTATTATTGGTGGAAAAGAATCGATCAGTGATGGTTATAGGAGGGGTATAGAGTGTACGAGAAGTATGGAGAGTATCATATATCTATTGATAATCATGTAAATATTGTAAATGTTTAAATCCATTTCTAGAATGTATTTTGTATGCGCCTAAGTATTCTATAGTATACTTCTGCCAAGACAATCTCTATTGTATACTACTTGTTGTCTCTTCGTATCTGCATACTCGATACTCATCGAGGTTTGAACTATTTTTTTAATTGCGGGGAGAATGTTGTCTATGCAATGGAAGTTGGCCCTCCGTTGGTTGGTTGGGTGTTTTCTTGGGCTATGTATTTATCCAGGAATCGAGGTTTACCAACATTAATACAATAAACTTTATTTATATTGACTAGTAACTGAAATGTCCTAGTACCAAGTGTTCAATAAATATAAATTATTTTGAATTAACATTGTTTATAATCGAGTACAGAAATATGATGGATTCTGTTTTGGTTTTACGTTGAAAAATTACGTAGTAGATTAAATTAACGAAGTTACATTGTGATATACTTGAAAACTAATACGGTATCAACTGTTAATATATGGTTGTTTGTTTAATTTTATAATTCCCAGTTAGTTATTTTGGCCAATTTGTATGTTACCACATTTCCACCAACACCAGATTTCAACTCTAGCTTACAAACAGAGTGTAATGCCCCACCCCGGTATATCCTACAAATACCACCGTATCTCACTTTCACTTTAGCCTTAAGATCATCCGTAAGTAATATCCATACGGCTATTAAGGTTATGCGGATGCGAGTTTGAGTGATTTTTTTTAAATTTCGGAATCGCTTGGATCGGAAAAACTAAGTTGCAAAATTATATGTAATCACCATTAGTAATCATATATGGTTGAAGATTGATTGGTTGAAGAAGGTTTAAAGTTATTGGTTAGTGGTTAAACTCGACATTTGTCATCATAATGTGGGGAGAATAGTTGAGATTGGCAGATGGAACAATATTAACTGTGGTTATGACATTAGAGGGATATTTGTCAAATGTCAAAAGGTTATGCGATGAAGAGAATGACATTTTCATCTTTTATTATACATATAAATCGTTAAATTACATTTTTCTTAAATTTCTCATATTTATTTCATTTCATTTTTAATTTGGACGATCGAAATAATCAATATCGATACTGATGGCACATGCCAACAACACTGCTCGTTGGTTCAAATCCAACGGTGGACCTTTTGGAGTGTAATGTTTCTCATTACAATTTTGAGGGGCATTAACATCAAACCGAACCACAAACATCGGTGAGTCTGTATAGAGCTCTCGCTCAATCCCTTGCCAACATTTATCTATTCCACCTACAACCAAACCTCCTTTATTTTTCATGGGGAAGGTTCTTGCTAAAATTCGGGCCCTGATATTACCAAATTGATCAAATTGATTATTGGTTTGATTTTTTGTCGATAATTTATATTTCCGTTTAACGGGGTTAAAGATTTGCTCTGATTTACCAATTTCCTCAGTAACTAGTTGGTTTTCGCCATTTCTATACCGCATTCTAATTATACAGGTCGAGTTGACCACCGTAAATGACCGTTTGATTTCTAATAGTATTTCGCCCTCTAAATTGGTAATCATCACTTTGAAAGGCCGGCTGTTTCCCAAAAATTGTCTGGCCACATCTTTACCAGTACTTGATTTTTCATACATATGACCAAGCATTCTCCCTTGAGAATTCATGATTGTGTATTTATTTGCCTCGTCAAATCCTAACACAATTTTATAGATCTCAACTTCTCTCTTCAAGAGCAATGTTGGTTCAGATAACATTTCCACCAAGTTTGGTGGGAATAACACATCATTTGATGA
Source organism: Candida sp. Y128-05E (assembly GCA_037042355.1). NCBI lineage: Eukaryota > Fungi > Ascomycota > Pichiomycetes > Serinales > Debaryomycetaceae > Candida > Candida sp. Y128-05E. The sequence goes on along the minus strand of JAXQKE010000038.1, from coordinate 68,899 downwards.
TTCAACAAATGTAGAATTAATATTGGGAGGGGGGTTTAGGGGTGATTTTTCATCCATTGTTGGTTGATGGTGTTGTATTTCTGTAGGATATTCCTTGTCGGTAATACTATCATTGTAAGAGGGTAATTGAGAGTTGTTATTCATAATTAGAATTGAAAATATGAAATATCGTATTAGCCTTCAATTGCTGTCAGTTTTATATTTTTCTGTCAACCCCATTTTTACGAGAAACTATAAATTTCGGCTGTGGCATTGTTCTGTCAGTCAGTCACCGAGACCCGCGTAATTTTCTACGAAATCTGATTGTATGTGGCGCAGAATGTTTGATAATCTACGATAAGGCAAAATGATCACCACATTCATGCAGGTTTGGTCTGAGATCATCAACTTTGCTAATAGCAGGCGAAGGTGATAGAGACCAATTGGCATACCGATGGTTTGGTTTTTACAATAAACTGTACCTTCTTTAATAATAAATCATGTTGCAACCCATTTAAATTCTATCTATATACATTAGTCCACGGTTTCTCTACTTTACCAACTTAGAGTGTTTTTTTTTTCACCGATGCTTCATTACAGGGATGTCAGAATAAATAATGATGACATTGTTTATACAGGATAACGGAGAGAGTTGACCCGACGAGTCAACACCCATATATGAGGAAAAATATTACCAAATGACTTGAAAGAGATGTCCAATCCTTGTTCTAAGAAATAGTATTAATTAGTCTACCATATTGAATATAAGTTTATGCATTTAACAATAATATAAGTTTATGCATTTAATAATAATATAATTTTATCAAGGGATCATCCTCGATCCAAATCAAGGCGCACTGCACACCCAAGGAATACTGCACGTTGAGCTATTTCCAATGGATAGCCACCTTGGGTACCACGACTGATATTATTTATTTTCGAATGCATTTCAAAACGGATAGTATAGCCGGAACAAACATTGGCCAATTCTCGAAGCGTACCATCCCAGACCCGATCTATAAGCCCTATAACATCACGTTCGTCGTTACTATAGAGGGGATAGCTAATTGCAAGTGGTTTACCTTCGAGTTTGCCAAATTGGTTCAAAATCTTGGAATTTTGATTATTAGTACTTAATTTATATTTTCTCTTCAAGGGATGGAATGATGGATTTACACAACCAATAGCTGTATAGATTGGTTTGTTTCCCTTTCGAGAGGGTAATTCAATCGTGGTGGTATCTGCTACTGGAAATCTCAATAATATCTCCTCAGTTACAGTAACTAATGATAATTTGCAACCCATTCGAATTGTTTTATTTTTTGTAGCTTCATCAATAATATAACCCAAGACTTCTCCTTGACTATTGCAGATTTTGAATCTGATTACATTATCCTGCTCTCGATATAAATTTATAGTTGCGTGGCCCAATATTGCCATTAATCCTGGTGCGAAGTATAAGTCTGATGAATGCACCCCAGTCGATGGCGGTAGAACATCAATTCTGGTGTTAGTCAATTGATTGGGACTGTATTGGCTACTCTGATGTTTCTCGTAAGGCGGTGGTGCATCCATTATTACACAATTAAATAGGAACTATCATTTTTCTGAGTTGCTAAATCGGTCATACATACAATTGAATTATTATTTAAATATAGAATAATTAAAATTCATCTCTTGTAGATAATCGTCATGTACAATAAAAGTAGTGATAAAGCATTAAATAAAACTGTATCGTTTTAAATACCACTGTAGATATTATCAAAGATAACTTAGATCGATCAATAAATTATTTCCATATACCATTATGAAGATAATGATGAAGATGACTGATGAAATAATCCAAATCCATACTTACTGCACACCCTAACAATACCGCTCGTTCAGATAAACTCATAGGTTTACCACGAAAGGCATAATATGGTACATCAGTATGAGCCTTAATATCAAATCGAATAACAATAGCTGATGATTCAACAAATAATTTACGAACTATACCGGTCCAGTTACGATCAATCAGTCCAATAATCTGACAACATTCATTATGTATTGCATACGAAGCTGCAAATGGTTTACAATTGATTTCGCCAAATATATTAACACCCTGGTGCGTTTTGGTAGCCAATTTGTATTTCCTCTTCAATGGATGAAATATCTGATGCGAATAGCCAATAGTTTGACTAATTTGATTCCGAGAAGGTAATCTAATCTTTACAGTAGAATTTACTATAGTAAATGAACGTTTAATTTCCAATAACAATTCTCCTCTGATATCCGTGATCAATACTATGAATGAGCGACGTGATCTAGCTGCTTGTCTGACTACAGATTGCGAATAGCTTGATTTTTCAATCATATAACCTAATAATTTACCTTGTCCATTGTAAATACGATATTTCTTGGGTTGACCATTTCGCATAAGATGATCATTGTCTTCAATCTTCCTTTCCAAGACTAATGCTGGTTGGCTTAAAATTTCAACTAATGATGATGGGAAATGTGTATCTTTTATTGATTGCAAAGTATCATCTGTTTGTGTAGGAGGCTTCATTGAAATTTTTGGGGTTCTTTCCCACCTAGAATAATCAGTACGCTCTTGGGAATGAGATGGTGGTTCCATTTTGGTTGATCAAATGGCTGAAACAAGAAAGAGCTGTATTTCTTTTGTGCTATTTTTATATCAATCTGTCAAACGTACGCACATGTACGATGGTGTATATGCACCAACTTACTCCAAATGACAGTCCCCATGGAAAGCCTATTGGGGTCCGATAAACGTGATTTGCAATTGAGGTAACTTCAATACCAAGTTTGTTCTGTTAAAGTCTATTATATACTTGTTGGTTATAATCAAAGCATCCTGACAAAATTTAGTGGAGATTATAATATTCACTTGAGAACCAGGGGAAGCTAGAGGTAAATGTTTCAGTATATAATTCCCTATGTGGCCGATTACTCACTTTAAACCCCCAAATTCAGTCATAGTCACCCATTATTTGATATCAAGTAGATGAGTAGTCACACTAACACTATAAAAGAATATTCCACGTATTCCCTTATAAATATACTCTGACCATACTTTTACCATCTTCACTTTGTCAGTGAAATATCAATTCAAGCAGATCAATTTTAAGTAGATTTGAAAAGATATACTCGTGTCGTTTGACTATGAGGTCAAATTTGAATATTTGTAATGTCGGGGGTTTTCTCTATACGATTAATGGTTGCTTAGATTCTAATCAGTTCTATCAAATTATATAACCTTATTTGGGTGCAAAATCATATTGATATTACATAAGCGCCTAATTTTATATTTAATGATAATTTAAAAATTAATACCAATGGTACCAGGAAATATTGTAACAATAGAGAGTTCTTGTTATCATCGCCGTGTCTATTTCTGGGCTTGTATCCTTTCAAAAAAGTTCTATACAATTTTAAATAGTCATTTATGGGAGAATGAATGAATGAATGAATGATTTATTCGTAAAAACTCGTAAAATTTATTATGTCATTTACGACGTCATACCCCACCTTTACTTAAATTACAATTGGTTAATTTAAAACACAGTGACTCATGATATCATCACACACACGCATTTCTGCTTCAACTCTTTCCGTCGGAGCTTAATTGTCAAACCGTGGACAAATCTTGATACGGTGCCATTTAAGCTTGTCGCTTATTTGACAACCTGCTGACAGGATGCTCATTCTTTTTATCTTTCACGAGAGTTGATAAATAGAATCAAGAATCGCTTGATAGAATTTAAAATCATTCAAAAATGAGATCTTCAATTGAAAGCTTATACGGAATTAACACATTTTTATGTTTGCCAACTGGTGTGATTACAATCATCTACCTTTGGACTGTTTCTTATAAATTGCCAATATCGATATTAGGTATAGTAACATGTGTATTGTATATCATATTTTATTTTATTAGGTACAATTTAAGGTTGATATCAATATTGGTTTACGAATCGGTGTTTTTAGGTTTGTTCTCGACGGTTTTTGGTATCAATACAAACAGGTATCCCAAGAATGGATGGTGTGAAACTGCTAAATGTATCGTCTTATTCCTTGTTATTCTTGCAAACTCAATTCAATTTGCACTTTGCTTCATTACCAACCTTTGTTTATTGTATGTCATTTTAAAAGGCGATGGAGTTTACAATACTTATTATTTTAAAAAGGTTGTGAAAGATATTGAAGCACCTCCACCGCAACCACAACCACAACCAATGTCACAAATACACACAGAGATTCAAACACAGATCAATGTGGGAGAAATGAACATAAACTCGGGTATAACCCACCCAGCCCCAGCTTATAATTCCAACCCCATGCCTAATTATTATAAGAGTACTAATCTGTTTGATGATATTGATCAACAAGCTCGATTTTTCTATCAAGATCCCCCAAATTATGATCACACTAGACTGCAAGTTTAATATTTGGTTATAATCTAAGTGGGTTCAACCACCGGGAAACCAAAGGTTAAGTGGTTTATTAAGAATTATTATCCACAATTTTACTATATTGCAAATTTGAAAGATGCAGTTCACTGTAAATGGTTCTATATGTTTAATTGGCACGTTAATATATAACTATAAATTCCTTCATGATACCTTTTTGAAAATCCATTTATCCCATTATGTTTATAATTGAAAATTGAAAATAAGTACCACATTTGAGAATTTATGCAGGTTACCCTGATTCATAATGCTTTTGGGACAATATTTACCATAAATGACCAATGGGGAGTTTCGTGGATTAAATATTATACATTTGATCAGTTTAGGTAATTACATGATGATATATATATCATAGTTAAACGGTAATATGTTAACTTGTATTATTGTAATGGTAACTTATTTAGTAATACTTGTGATACCATGAAATATTGTAACGACCGATAGCGAGGTCTTGTTCCTGTCTTTTGTTGGGGGAGATATCTTTTTCATTAAAACCTTTTTTAGTTCTTTTGATCGAAGAAATTTTAGAAGGTCATTAAGGGGTGACTGAATGATCGATGGACTCGTAAAAATTCGTAAAATTTATTCTCTTATTTACGAAAACATACATAATCGGAACCTTTAGTTAGATTTCGATTGGTCCGTTAGAAACACTATGACTCGTGAGATCACCACAAACGTGTCAACTGTTGGGATTCTTTCCGTCGGAGTCCGTTTTTCAAACAAACAACAAAACCTAGATATGTTACCATGCTAAGCATATCGCTTCTTTTGTCAAACCTTCCCAAAGGATGTTCATTCTTTTCTTCATTTACGAGAAATGATAAATAGAGTCAATAAGGACTCGATAGATATTACAATCAACCAACTATGAAAATTGTAGTTGAACTATTATTCCTACTGAGCGTGTTTTTTTGTATTACAACTTGTATTATAACAGGCGTATACATGCCAACTAATGATCCTGTATTGCCAATATCGATTATAGGAATATTAACATGTGTTGGGTATATGGTATTTTTCTGTTTAAGGCCCAAATTAAGATGGATACAAGTATTTGTTTATGACTTGGTGTTTCTAGGATTATTTTCAGCTACTTTTGGTGTTAATTTAAAAGATTATCCCAAGGATGGGTGGTGTTCTACTGGTAAATGCAAAGGTTTATTCGCTGTTATTATTATGAATTCAATTCATTTTTTGTGTTCTTTCATTTCCACCCTTTGCTTAATAAGTATCATTTCAAAAGGCCCCCGAGCTTACAACACTCTTTATTTTGAAAATGATGAGAAAGATATTGAAGCACAACCAAAACCAAAACCAAAACCAACAACACACAACAACATGGGAGAACTGAATATAAACTCGGGTATCTCACCTCCAGCCCCAGTATATAATTCCAACGCTAAGCCTAATACTAATAAGAAAACTAACCAGCCTGATGAAATCAATCAACAAGTTTAATTTTTCAATCAAGGGTCCCCCAAATTATGATCACATTAAACTGGAAGTTTTATGAAAGAAACCATAAGACTAATAATCTGGTTGTGCAAAACTTTTTTATAGTCCCATTGGGTTCAAACACTCGCTACTTAATCAATACAAAAAATTGTGTAGTTTCATTTAGCATGATTATTTGGAATAGAATTTACTATACTGCAAAGTTAAAAGATGTTCATTGTAGATGTTTCTATATGTTTAATAGTCACATCAATATATAAATAAATACCTTCACGATACATTTTCAAAATACATTCATCCCATTTTGTTACAATTAGAGAATTAAAAGGAAGCACCGTCTGATATTCGCTATCCCCACAAAGAGTAAAATCAAATATGGCAAGTATTAACTTAGTAAACTAAGGAGATAGATACATAAACCGTATGCTATTGAAAATGTGACTACGAGCATAATCAATAATTTCATCAACTGGCTTTGTATCATCTGAATAATCTTAGCTGAATGAACAACATACTGGAATTACTCTGTTAGTCATTGTGTTACACTAGATTAATTTATTTGTATTTTCACTTAAAAGTTTCCATAAATATTTGGGAAGCTGTACGATATTTAGACTTTAAAGCTTTATTTATCCTGGTTATAACAAGCATGTTTCTTTCACTCAATTGGAGTAACATTGTAATTTCCATAATTTGCGATTTATTTTTATACCTTCTGCTGTTGAGTGTATTACCTGGTATAATAAGATCATGTATCCATATTATTAGGAAACTATAATATTTTTTCTTACCCATCCGAGTTTTCAGTATCTCGGATGATGTATGTTGAGGTATCCTGACTGAACATTCCTTCCTATATTGGGGGAAGCAGAAAAGATAATATTCTATATAAACAGTGATTAAGTGATCAATTTAAAATAATTTTACCTTAATTAAAAATCAGTTGATCTAAAAGATTTTAAATATGGAACCATCTACTTTGAGAGCTGAAGCAAGAGACTCGTTCTTTCTTTCTGCTTGGTTTTGTCCACCGTGTGTTTTATTCACAATAATCTTCTTGAGAACTAAAGATCCATTCTGGCCCTACTTGATTGTTTCAATATTAACTTGTGCATTCTATGGAGTTATCTATTGGGTTAGACCACATTTCAGATTTGTTATTACCCAAATCTTTGAATTCTTATATCTTGGTTGTGTTGTAACTATGCTTGCTTTGAATGCTAGATGGTGCGCATTGAAAACATGGGACAATGGCCTTGGGCAGTTCCTTTTGATTGTTATGATTATATTTAATACAGTACAAGTGATTCTCAGTTTAACGGTCAATTATCGTTTAACTAAGATCTTTTTCAGGTATAAGAAGGTTTACAAATCTTATTATTTCAGAAAACTCAAGAAAGATATTGAAACTGGAAATGCTAGCCCTGTAGCCGAACACACACCAGAAAGACAACATGTAATAATACCCCCACCAGTAGAAGAGTTCGACTTTACTCCCGTTAGTAGTGCGGCCACTAATACTACTGCCAGAACAGAAACTCCTTCTGTTCCCGCACCGGCATATGAAGCTAACTCAGGTCAAGTTGTTGAAATTGAGCTTGAAACTTTCAAGCCGCCAGCTTATGATCAAGATGAAGATAGAAATTGAAGATGATTGGAATATAGAATTTGATTGAGGTGTAATTGAATTCCACTTTTTGTCGAACACTATTATTTCAATATTTGTCACCATCTGGAAATTCATTAATATAAATATTTGCAGGGTTAAGATTAAACTATGTAACAGAAAAATGATTGATACCTAACCAACTTGAACAGATGTGCATCATTGTTTCATAATCTAAGTTATTAGTAGAATAGATCAAAACATTCTTTGTGGAAGTGAACTTGGTAAATTTTTTATTTAGAAGAATGTTTAGAACACTAATACATATTTAAGTAAGCCTAGTGGATTTTGTAGTTTTCAACTATTGTTTTGGATTCCTTTAACTCGTTTATGTCAATCTGTGGGAAAACATACACTCTTGATTATATATAGTTGATCCACAAACTTTATCTGATAGTTTATTCACTTAGACCTCTCGATTACATTGAACAAACACCAAGAAGTTAAGAATGGCTGCAAGATTTTCAAAACAGGGTGAAGGGAAGAAAGTGTAGATAGCACAAGTTGCGATAGTATTGGAAATTAGAATTCATTCATTGGTTCTAAACTTTTTTCTACCGCTAACCCCGTCAACGGTACATCATTATTCATCTCTTATGCAAGTATCCAACAAAATCTACGAAATTATCACACTCGTATTGGTAGTTGAACATATGAGTGACCTAATATGATCATGCCAATTCGATAATACCAAGACCGGATTTGCCTGATTGAAAATGTGTTAATTTATTTTATCTTGGTTTTTCTCAATTTTCGCCGATAGCCGATCAAAAATAACTCACGGTAAATAGCGGCTTAAGATGAAGAAGTGAAAAGCAATCACCAAAAAGAAGAACCTACGTTGAAGTAACAAATTTGCATTTGCTGTACGTACCTAACACTATTCATGCTTGGCAAACTGGTCACTGCTTTTAAAAAAAAAAAGCTTATGCACCAAAAGGTGACCTCAATATATGTTCACGTATTATCCAGAATATATTTACACCTAAAACTGGGAATCAGAGATAATCTCACCAGCAACCAACACAAACTTGTTCACACCTCCTTGTTAAACGGACATATTACTACGAAACCCCAACAACCTCAGTCCCACACGGCGAAATTCATCGACACCGACCATAACTAAAAATATTCGAGGGTCGGCAAGAGTGCATAAACACTTTGACTCGTATTTGTTTCTTTTTTTAAAGTTTACCGTTAAAACTTTCAAGATCAAGGTGAAGTAGTACAAGTTTAGATGTATTGGTATTAGTCTCCATCATTTGAATTACCTTTTAGTCTGGTGAAAAGTTATTGAAAACCAAACTGACCAGGGTTGTTCAAATTCTCTTTATTCGGATCCGAGTCCTTGACCAAGAAAATTTTCAATTTCGAGCGAGAATGTTCATGTCGAGTTAAACCGGCAATTAACTTCCAGACCAACTATATTAAGCTTTACGGGCATATAAAAACGGTCGAAGGAGCTATTGGTGTGGGGGTGGCTAGAGTCAAGAGAGTGAACCAGTGGTATGAATAGTAGCAGTAGAAGTAGTAGTAGTAGAAGTGATAGTAGCAGTTAAGCCTAGTTAGTTGTGAAATCGTTAATCTCAACGTCTGGTTGTGCATAATAATAATCGTTCTGGTGGGGCAGGTTGCTTCGGTAAACTTGAAAATTTAGCGAAAATAACCACATTTTTGTTTGTGTGCAGACGGACACCCGAAGATAACGCCGTGAAGGCAATGTAGTCCACCAACAACAAAAACTAGGCTTAGCATTTCTCCAGTGGGAAGAGTCTAAACTAGACTTTCTGCTCCCCACAAATGTTTCCCCTTATTCTTTCATCTCCCCTCTCCATATTTTGTTTATACCATCCTAATTAGCCATTTTTACTATTGTCCCAAAAGCAATTATTATGCACCTTGCAGTGAAAGTTTTCACTTTGTATATGCACCCATAAATTATTCATCAAATCAAAAGCAATGATCAGGTATAGATTAGATAGTGGAGAAAGTTGGGGAAGGTGCATTATCTAAAAATCATATATATATTGAGAAAGCTGGCAGTATAATCTTTTTTCTTCATTATCAATCAATAATGATCGAATCAAAATCAAGCGCTTCTTCTTCGAAGTCGATCAGCCAAGCTAACACAACACCTCAACAATTCGATGAAAAAGCTTACATTGAAAATGCTCATTATGATACATCTGATGAACCCCAATTAACTGGATTTGCTAAATGGAAAGACAGTTTTAATAGAAAACCAGAGGGTAAAACTGCAGGTGAACAGTTGCAAAAAGGTATTAGTAAAAGACATTTGATCTTGATGGCTTTGGTCACTGGTATTGGTACCGGTCTTTTCGTGGGTGCCGGTGGTGCTTTGGCCACTGCTGGTCCGTTATTCTTGATTGTCGCTTATATCATAATTGGTTCCATGATTTACCCTACTTTACAATCGGCCGGTGAAATGGCTGTCAACTATTCTGAATTATCTGGGGGGTATAATAATTACCCCAGAAAATTCGTTGATCCCGCCATGGCTTTTGCAACCAGTTGGAATTATTTCATCCAATGGATTTCCATTATTTCCTTGGAATTGGTTGTTGCGGCCATGACCATCCAATATTGGCTGACTACCATCAATCCAAACGCCTGGGTGGCAATTATCTATATTGTCATTAATCTTATCAATTACCAAGGTGCTAAAGGTTATGGTGAAGCCGAATTTATCATTGGGTCCATCAAAATTACCATGATTGTTGGTTTCATCATTATGGCTTTGGTACTTGATTTAGGTGGTGGTCCACAAGGGATTTTCATTGGTGGTCAATACTGGCGTGATCCTGGTTTCTATACCAACTTTAAAGGGTTATTATCAGTATTCATCACTGCCTCTTTCTCCTACTCAATGTCGGAATTGGTGGCCCTTTCAGCTGCTGAACAAAAAGAACCAAGAAAATCGATTCCATTATCTTGTAAATTAATGGCATGGAGAATTGTTTTCTTCTTCTTGGGTTCGTTAACTATGATTGGTCTTTTGGTTCCTTATAACTCCCCTCGTTTAATGGGTTCTGGATCTGGTGATACTTCGGCTTCTCCATTTGTTTTGGCTGCCGAATTACATGGAGTTAAAGTTATTCCACATATTATCAATGCCGTTATTTGTCTCTCGGTTACTTCTGTCGCTTCATCAGCATTATACTCAGCTTCGAGAACATTGCAATCATTATCCGATCAAGGTTTCGCTCCACAATGGTTCAACTTTATTGATAAAGATGGTAGACCATTAAGAGCATTATTCTGTTGTTCCATTCTTGGGTTGTTTTCATTTATTGCTGCTTATGAAAAACAAGCTTTAGTGTTCCAATGGTTATTGGCTATTTCAGGTTTATCACAACTTTTCACTTGGTTCGGAATTTGTTTATCTCATGTTAGATTCAGAAAAGCCTTGGCTTACAATAACATTCCCCTCAGTTCATTAGGTTATGTTTCCCAAACTGGTGTTCTCGGATCTTACTATGCTATGACATGGCACGTACTTGTCTTAATTTCTCAATTCTACATCGCTCTTTTCCCAGTGGGTGGAGCTGCTCCTAGTGCTGAGAATTTCTTCAAAAACTTTGTTGGTGCTATATTCTTTATTGTCCTTTATTTTGGGTACAAGATTTGGAAGAAGGAATGGCAATTATATATCAAAATCAAGGATATCGATATTAATGCTGATCGTACCATCTTTGATGAAGAAGTGTTAACTTTGGAAAGACAAGAAGAAGCTGACAGATACAAAGCCATGTCATTCCCACTGAAAATCGTTAAGATTTTGTTCTACTAAGCAAACATCATTTACTTATTGCTTTCAATTCTTCACTACAATGGGTTTATAACTTCATTGATTTACGTTTATTTTTATATATTTATGAATAGATTCAAAATATAGGTTATATGCTATTTACTCGCTTGTAGAATTGTCAAAATAATATATCAAACTGGGAGCTGGCTAGAGGAAATCACTTTATCTCTCTAATTTCCCCAGATTAATACAAATTGATCAACGCTACCAGTTGCAAAAGACAAGTGGAATCAAAAAAACACATTGATTTGGTTAGTTCAGAAACAATAATAAGGAGTATGAAGTATAGTCTATGTATCCTATTATGATTTTTTCCTATACAAGTTACTGATGATAAACCATGATAAAAAGTCAAGCCGATGATAATGGTAATTACTTAGGGTCTTGCCCTTGCCCAAGAAAATACCATGTGCATGTGTTTCACTTGCAACAAGGATGATGATTTTGTTGGTACTAAGAGGGGATGTAGATGTTTCACCTGATGCCAAATATTATAGCCCCACAAAACTCAACTGACTCCCAATAATCGGTCGTTTATGCCCGTCTAGAAAATTAAAGAAAATGAGGGTAAACCACGGAGACTAACTTCCATGTCACCTAGGATAAATGATATCATGGAAAACACGGGGTATAATTCATAATTACAACACCTTTATTTCTATTCCACTGGTTTATGAATTGTTAAGAATTTAGTAGATTGACAAATTTGAAATAATCGCTAATTTTGGTAAAAAATACCAAAAAATGCAAACCAAGAGTGTAAAGAGGGCACGCTGAGCCTTGAAGTCCAATTCAACGATATAACACGTAGTATTAAGATTTAATAGAGGATATCTGTTAAATAAGGCTAAATTGTGGTGATTTTAAAATGTGGTGATTTTTTATTTTTTATAATGAATAATGAGAGGAGGTAAAATCAAAAAATTACCACAATTTTTTAAAATGATAGTTATGGAGGATTACAACCAATTTGGAACAGAGGAAGTGTGGTTAGAGCTGATTGTAAGTTTAGCAAGCTGCAAAATGTGCAACCAAGAATTTCCCACAATCGATTTTGATTATACAGCCAGTAATGAATTGACTTGTTGCACTAATTGTAAGGAAGAGGCGGAGAAAAAGTGCATGCTGGTGGCACAGAAGAGGAGAGAAAAGACGAAATTGTTGATTTCTTGCGTCAATTGTCATAGAGTATATTCCCGAGAACATTTGAGTGGAAAGCATGGCAATGTGTGTGATTCTTGTAGCACGAAACAGAATATAACTCATGAGAGTCAGACGAGAGAACAATATTCACAGCTATTTTCCACTTACTGCAACCTGTGCTTGCAAGAAATTACAGACAGTTCTTCTGCGCCATCAAAAAAGAATAGAAAAAGTCCACCAGAAACTTGTTCCAATTGTGAAAAACTCGGAGAGAATAATCAACTATCTGATATAACCAATAAACCACAGTTAGAGCCGCGGTTGTTTCAATGTATCTGTTGTTCGAGCTACTTAACTGAGAATCATTTTCGGGTGCTGAAGAATAATACTCGAATGGAAACTTGTTTTGAATGTGTTTCAAAATCTAAAATATCAAAGAAAATTAGAAAAGATATGATTCGTGTTGTTTGTTTGGGCTGTTCACGTTCACTCAAGCGAAACAAGTTTAGTGGTAGTGTGAAAGTGTGTATCTCATGCACCAACAAGCTTTTGGAAAACCAAGCCAATAGGAGTTTGATAACATACAGATAGGTTTGTTTAGTAGATGAAATTTGTACTAGAAAACTGATGAATGCAGGAGGAAGTTTACGCCAGATCAGCAATTACGGGGATGTGTAAATCGTGGTGGTAAAGGTAGATCTATAGATTGGTTGAATCATAAAAATGGTAAGAATGAGTTAGTTACCTATATAAAAGTTTATAATGTGTTCAATATTGTAGATGTAGATGAGATAGACCCATTAACTGGGAGATAGCCTTCAGCGATTCGCGTTCCAGGTTATGTAATAGCACTTTGAAATTGCAATCCTAATTCAATAGCTCCAAGCTATCCTGGTACAATTATCTGCTAGAATTATTGAATTGAATGAGAACATTATATCAGTATTATGATCAACAGAAACGCGTAGCTAGCTCATTCTCGGTTCACACACCATTGCGCTTGCTGAAAATAAAAATAACCATGATTTGAAATATTTTTTGATCTTCATGCAAAACACAAGAACCAGACTTATGCAAGAACAATGGAATTGATGCATCAAAATCGCCAAACAATTAAAATTCTCGATCACAATGCAATAATGCTGGTGAAAAAGCACAAGCCATCATATTCTAGACCCACAGTACGTACGCATACAATAAATGGCATTAAAATTAAATCAACCATCAATGAGTAATTGTAATGCCAGGTAGGTAATTAAACAAAAAGAAATAGCCATATGTATTCTAATACGATTTCATTGATTCTAACATGTTTAGTGGTAACGTAGCAAACTCGATTCAGTGAACAAAAATATGGATTTCCCCAGGAAATTCGGTAATATATCCAGCTAGATGGAAACAATATATATTCAAAATCAAAAGTCAATTGTTTGGCAGTATCGATCATATAAATAGTACCATCTTTTTCGGATCTGAATGTATCATGAGAAAATGTGTTAGTACAATTACGCAGCCATAATCATAAAGAGCAGATAAGTTAATATAATATAAATAAGGAGACAATAAGGTTACAACAAGATCTTATGATAATTTGGTCCGTGAGATATTCGATATCTACATCAGATTTGAATATAACACGAGAAAATGTGTTACTACAATTTCGCAACTATATATTTGTTAATAAACCAGGCAAAATAAAACCAAAAAACATTGTAATCAAGCAGAACAATAAAGTTACAACGAGATCGCAGGACAAGGTTAGGTAAGGGGTCTAGAATATAGATACAATTCAAATCTAGGACCCGCCTTTTGGTTCAAATCGTAAAAATCTACATTGAGAAAAATCCGACCAATTTAGTAAACATTGCACCCTAAGGTCTTGGGTGTACTTTAGAGCCAGTGCAAGAATTACCGACAATATGGAAGGAACATAGCTGATCTCACTAGGTGATGGGAAGACAGATGGATTAAGTAAACAACGCGTTGTGAGATAATCGTAATAAAAAAAAAAGCAAAAAACAAAACAAAAAAAACCACCCGATCTAGTGATGATAACAATCGCCAATTCTTGTTCGTAAACGTCATTATAACCACATCAACTGGTACCTTACAGCAGCAGTTGTGTAAGTAGACTAATAGATTTCGTTTTGGATCAACATGGATAATAACAACCAGAATCATAGGCGTGAACTGATTGAGTGATACAGAGTGTACCCATAAATATATCTAACTAAATATCGACCAAAACTAAAGTTGGTGAGCCAAGGATTAGCTTCGGCTATAAATTCTAAACTAGAATAACAATAACCCCAATCGTTTAATCGCTAATCATTACCTGTAAATCATACGATTAAAACGTGATACTTATTACTAGTAATTACTTGAGTCAAATCAGGGGTTTAAAAAAACCTCGTTTATTGATCGTCTAATAAATCTATCCACAAATCTATCCACCGTCTCTTCTTGGTAAGTCAATTCTGTCATCACCCATTTCATGATACACGGTGGAATATTTTTTATCGCAATGGTAAAAATATCGATTTGTTCGTCTATTTAAGCACAGAAGGGGCGAAATGGTGCATAGAAGTAAATAAAATAAAAGCCCAGGGAGGCAAAAAGAAGAAGTAGGGATCATGGCTATGGAGGTGATGGGGTGATATAAACCTTTTTGTTTGGCTATTTGTATTTATATAATTTGATCGTCTTTTTAGTGGTATTTTTTAGCATTCTCTACTTGGGGGTAAAATTACCCTGAGAACGGGTGCGACATCAGGTGAGATAAGCATTAGCGAATGGGGGTTGGAGAAAAGAATTGGATGACTAGATTTATCTTGACTATGGTAGAGAGATGTATGAATAGTAACAACACGGTGATACATTCCTCAGCCCATTGCACAATCTCTATTTCCAGTTAAATATGCAAAGTCATCGTAGTGTTTTTATTCTCAGGTATATTAAATAATTACCAATTACAGATAGAACATGGGTTGTAAACCTATATATAGTAACCAAGTATGACCAAATTGACAGGTTACCAATTGAACATACCCGGTAACCTCCATTCTTCTATCGGGTTTAATGCCAAAACAATGGTAAGCGATTGAGATCAATCAGAATATAATACCACATGTAAATGGGAATATACCTACACAGGGGAGCCTTTACTAGGAAAAATACCCCCATCTGGATGTATCGATATAGTCTATAACTGATACCACTCCCTAAATACTGACCTAAATACTCCAACTGGAATGTATCCCAATTGTCCCTACAACGAATCTGCCTAGTCAGATAAAGGGTTTACAGGATTGTCGCGATTGTCGCGATTGTCGCGATTGTTAAGATTTTGGTTGTAGTATGAATTGGGATAATAACACATTCTTTTGGGTAGGAATTTACCCACCCCTACCTTTGTGGGAATTCTTAAATATGGTTCCAATTCTAATTCTAGTCCTAACTCTAGTGCACCCTTTTGCCATTCCTCACTAAAACGGATTTACCACTCTGCATTAAAAATAAATAAAGTTTAACACGCGCACGACTAAAAATAAAAAATAAAAAAAAAGTCAAAAATAAAAATTGAATTCTCAGTTTCAAATTTTCTTTGGATTAATTCTATATATATATATTCTTGCTGTGATCATCAAACGACCTGTGCAATCTGAACTTGTGATCCTTTGCCTGTTGTTGACAAGTGCGTGATTATACAAGATATACTGATTCCTAAATTGTCAGTGTTTATTCCAATTATTGGTATCAGATTTATCCTACCTTTTTGATTGATTGATTACTTTCGTTTATTATTGTCAATTTATATCATTTTCCATTTTGTTTGATTTGAAAAGTGTTCACTCCAGACCAGATCTTATTACTATACCCTTTTACAAGATAAAAAATCAGGTGGACTAAGATAATTTAAAATAATAACAACTTTACTTTCATTTCATAAGTTTCCCAACTATAGTCCTTCTTTTAAATCATGTTTAATAAACTTATTATCTTAGTATTTTTGTCATTGGTGCATAGTCACCCCGATTCACCGGGAGTTGATAAACGTGCTGAGTCCTCGAGTGGTAACTACTTTGACAATTGGATTGCTTCAGCTCGGTCTGCATTAATGAATAACATTGCCAGTGATCCAACTACCACGGCTACTTTACAGACTGCCTCTGCTACTGTTAGTGCACCCACAACAAATGCTGCAATCAGCAACACTGATGCTGCTACTACAGATAATGCTAATACCAATTCAAATAATGGTAATGGCCCTTCAGCAAATAATGGTAATGGTAATGCTGCATCGACTAATGGTAACGGTAATGCCGCCTCAACAAATAATGATAATGCTGCATCTACAAATGGTAATGCCAATACTCAATCAACTGAGGATAGTGGTAATTTTTTTGAAAATTTAATTGGATCTACCCCTACAACTACAGCAACAACAGCTTCACCAACCACCCAGTCAACTGTGCAGAACTCTCCAGTTGAGAGTACTACAAACTCACCAGTGGAAAGTGCACCAGTTGA